>JASSUY010009219.1:0-13234 GCA_032466535.1 Forpus xanthops | reverse complement strand
CCTAATTGAGGAATGTGGACCCAAACCGCTACTGGTCACTGAGACCTGTGACTCCCTGGTGACCAGGGATGCCTCCACTGCTGTCTGCTTCCTTCCAGGAATGAGGGAATGACTCCTTTTCCTGAATTCAGATGTTGATTGTTACACGTATTAAGATTTGACCTGACCTGCAGAGGGTTCATGTGATTAGAAACCTTAAGTTGTACTGTAAGTGCTGTATTACACTACTTACAAACTGTACTACGTTGATTCTGCTTGCAGAAATCCTGTACCATTCTAACTGTAAATTCTGTGCTATACCAATCATAATATACTGTTAAGAAGTTTTCGTTGTAACTGCGGTTTAACATCATCATAATTCTGTTCAGGATACCTAAAAACCTCGCTCTGTCCTCTTAGTGTCAGATGACACAGGACTGAACATGTGCACTCAGTTTGCATGTATACTGTGTACCTCTACTGAACAGCTGGGATGCTCAAGTCTTAATGGAGACCTTTCTGACTGGGCCAGCTACCTACTTCCTTTCAGGCTGAGGGGACTACAGACCAGTCACCCCCTCTATCATGCATGTTCTATAAGTTCTGCACCTTTCCCCAAACACCAGATTTGCTGCTTCTGCATAGAAGGTGAACAACGTGTTCACCATACAACAAGCCTGAAATAGGTCCTGGTTTCTACAACTGTTTCTACTGTTAGACCACAGTCAGCTCAGTTCTCCTAGAAAATACTGGTTTCACTGTCAGTGTAGAATAAAACAAAGGACCGTGACACTTTCCTCTCTTCCCCAAAAGATGCAATAGCACTCCAGAAATGCTGCTGTCACCTCAGTAATGCACCACTCCGCATCCTGCCCCATCTGCCAAATCAGTCATGCTAACACTTGAGCCTTCCAGATTTAGTGAGCATTAGTTGTGGGACTCCAACTTCTGACTCATCCTCACTGACAGGACAGGTGGAGAGGTTAAAGACATCTGACAAAGGCATTTTGAATCACCCCACTATCTAAAGTATAGAATCAGTGAGATTTTAAATCAGAGCCTCACCCTTTTAAATACCCATTTGAGATAACTCACATAAGCATGACACTGCTATACTTACTAGCGTAAGGGTTTGAAGAAAAAACTGCATCATAGAGGAAATTTATATGAAAGGCAGGGAAGAGGCTTTTACTAAGGTTTTTTTTTTACAAAAACAAAAAATTGTAAAAATATGTTACAGAAAAAGTTTAGTCAACCAGATTTTGGCTACTGACATGCCAGAAGTGGCATGTTTTTCCCAGTCGTTCTGCAGAAGAAAATCCAAACCTGAGTGCAATGCTTACTTGAGTGTTGAAGGGTTCTGACTTAGTATCTGCCTTGCTGATATTGATAAAGCAGCATCAGTTCTGTTTCTTCTTTCTTAATGTAATCTAAATTTGCACTAGTGATACGGTGGTTTCTGCTCACCTCCAAGCAGCTGCGGATGAGAACAGTATGTCCATTTGCAAGTACAAAGCTGACAATACTGACTCAAACATAGCACAGAATTCTCACCTCAGAATCTTCCGTACTCTGGGAGAAGCAAACTATGGTAGAAAATGTACATTAAATACAGTATTGCTGCATACACAGCTATGGGTGTATGCTGCCCTACTATTTAGATAGGCATCTGGAACTGGCAAGGAATAGAGAGATACTGCTATGAATCAACTGTTTGCTCAAGACTCTATATTTTTTCATTTATTTTAAGTTATACATAAGTCTTAACAGACACCATGAATTTAACTACAGTATTACTGAATGAAGCCATATACTGACAACAAAAGGTTTGTTTTTAAAAACAAAGAGTAAAATTTTTGTTGCTGCATAAATGAGTAAATGACCAACTCCTAAACCCAAGGATTTATGCTGCAAGAGTAAGAGGCTGACAGAAATAGTGTATGCCAGGCCAATTCTACTTGTTATTCTATATCTTTTCTAAAGGGAAAGCTTCCTAGGGCAAGTTGTCAAAGCACTGGTAAAAATGGAAAGAACCATTATATCTAGCCCTACCACCTGTTTTCCCTTTTTCCAGTGTGGGATCACAAGATCCTGCTTAACAGCAGCTTAAGTTCAAGGCTTGACCAGAGCAAGCATTATTCCTAAAGTACGCTGAATAATCCTGAGGAGCCCACTGCAAAAAATGCAGCTTGTGAACTGTAAGCAGCTAAGTTTGTTAGCACGTTTACATCAGGTCAAGCAAGAAGAGGTGGCAACCTCTGCTGCTTTGCAAATACACAGTGTTTTATACCACAACATCCCAAAATAATATTTTTGTTTTAGATGAGGCTTATCCGATGAAAACCACTCACCTTTCAGAAAATGTAACTAGCTGAACCCTGTCTTAACAGGCACATTTCCTCTTTCAGGCTACTTCATTTCACAATGACTTGGAAAAAAAACCCACAATTTCTCCTCAAGAGAACATTAACAATGCCTGCCCTCATCAAAATCTCACAAGTAATCTTTTGATCTTTTCTCCACAAGACACTAGGCATTCTGCAGGAGAAAATTTCAGACTTGCTCCCAAAGATACTCTTAACAAGTGTGACAAATGCTGGCTTTAGATTACACACTTCCAAATAAGATTTTAGTTAAAAACCAGAGGGTGAATTTGGGGTGGTAGTGGAATGTGTTCAAACCAAATACGTCACGAAGTTTTATGTTTGATTTTTATTGTTAATGACTTAACACATCAGTGTCTTCGCATTATCATTCGATGTACTCTACAAACATTTATAGGCAGATGAACTGCAAGGAATGTGAACAAGGAAAGCCAGCTCATGCTGTAGGGAGGAACACATAGGCATACTAAAAATAAAACATTAACACACCCCATATGCTGTGCTGCAGCAAATAGCGTTATTTAGAATCGTTCCAATAAAGCTAATGATAGCAAAAGTTCAGACCTACTAAAAAAACCTCCTGAAGGTGACTGAAGTCAGCCACCTACTTGACTGCATAAAATAAACACAAGTTTTATTGAATAATTTAGTTTCTGTCATTTTAGGAAGAACATATAGTTCTTATATAGAGAGACTTAATATAACATACACCCAAGTTGAACTAACTATGCCAGACAGGAGCTGAAATGCAAATAGTGAAACAAATTATTTTGCACACTGCCTATGACTATTTTTTCTTAAATGTCTGACTTGTTTTGCACTTCAGTTGTATCTTTCTATGGAGCAAATTCTGTTTGAACCTCTGCGTTAGTACTACTATGCAGATGCACATTCTCGAGTTGTACGAGCAAAGCAGTAAAAAATGGAAAAGGTCTTTACTAAAGCCAAGTATTTTCTCAGAAGTAAGATTCTTTGTTATCAAAAAACCGTGTAATTTCAACTCAAGCAATGCTCTTTTTCAGCATTTTTTGAAGACACAGACAACATGGGTGCTTCTATGCGCATCCATATTGAATAGTCAACAAATAAGCAATTTTTTTCCGTAACTTTAAACTGAAGATAGCAGCCAGAACTGGGTTAGTTTTTAGAATGCATCAGTTAAGGATCTTGCAAGTGGGGAGAAGCTTGAGGAGGTTTAAGAGAGGTAAGTCTTTAAAACAACACACACTTCAGACTGCCACACAACAACGTCTACTGGCTGTAACATGGAACTGTGTGAAAACCTCAAAATTTAATGATTCTACTGCCCTGTGCAAATCTTAACCTAATTTTCACTCAATTTATAAAATGGTGGTAGCTTCACATACCCTGCAGTGGAGGTGTGAAATCAGTTAGTTATATTCTGAATTCTTCAGGACTGGCATCAAGCTTCTCAATCTCAGCCTTGTTAAGGTGCTCACTCACACTGTCAGTGTAACCACCTCCAATTATAAGAGTATACAGACGGAGATCACTAAGTTTTCTGATGGTTTTGTTTCGTTCTCTTGGAGTTAAAACACTGCAGAGGTCTTCTTATTGGCTTATTCAGTCTTTTGCTTTGTAGCAGAGTAGGTAAAGTATGGAATCAAAACAGGATACCTTTGCTCAGTAGCCCTAACTCCAGTTCATCAGAAAATGTGGAAGAAAGTACAGTAACTTAATACATATGAGAAAGTTTAAGTAAATTACCATTCTACAGTTGAGCCTGTCAGGTAACCTGACATCAGCAAAACCATATGTCTGGGATTAAAACATGCAAGCATATTCTAGAAAGGCACATTTAAACCTAAAGTTGCATAGTTCAAGTTTGTTAGATTTTACCTGACAGGTCTGAAGTATTACTGAGCCATCCAAAAGAACTACAGCTGATTTAAAGCATTAGTGACTTCACACGTCTTTGTTATATTCCAGAAGATATATTTTATTAGCATCTCAGACGGAAGTTTCAGAGTCCACAATATATGTTCATTCTGGTGTATCCATATGCTGAGTACTAAAGGCCCCTTTTAAAAATCTAACTAGAACATTTGTGGTTAATGCAAGAGAGCAGTTGTACTAAGAACTGCCATCACAAAAGGAGCTGGAACAGAAGCAGGCCTACCTCAGACCAACATTGAACTCAAGCTGCCATTCTGAAGACTTTGCTTTTGTACATGGCAGAACTCCATTCACATTAAACAGCAAGAACTAAAATATGTCTCATGACTCATTTGGAGCAACTGTTGGACCACAATATTCACTGGACCACATTCACTGAATGCTTTCCCCTCACCACAGCCTGCTTCTGCTTAAACTCCACTTCCAACACAAACAGAAACCACCAAAACCTCAAGATTCACTTTTCAACTCAGCCTGCCAAAGTGAAAAGGAGTAATACACTGAGAATCAGCAGACATGTAAGAATTCTCTACAGAGACAGAAAAAGGGTCCCTTTTCTCACCCTTGTGCCTGTCATCATAAGGGACTGCTGCCAGCCCCCTCTCCATAGAATATCAGAATGGTTAGGGGTGGAAGAGACCATAAAGATCATCTAGTTCCAACCTGCCCTGGGATCAGCGGGAACAGTTATTTTTCTCCCTCCTAGTAGCTACTGCAGTGCTGTGTTTAGGCTTTAGTCTGAGAACAACTCTGAAAATACACCAATGTTTTCACTGTTGCTAAGCAGCACTTACCCTGATCAAGGACTTTTCAGTCTCATGGGAGAGGAGAGGCATAAAAAGCTGGGAGGAAGCAGAGACAGGACACCTGACCCAAACTAGCCAAAGGGATGTTCCATGCCACAGCACATCAACAAGGATCAAGAATAGACTTTCTACCACTTTATTTCCACATTCAGAAATTTGATACACTGAATTTGTCAAAATTCCTTTTCAAGAGACCTTAAGAGATCATAATCACTCTATTTAACTCAATTGGTTTTGTTCTCTTTGGTTAGTATTTTTATGGGAACCTTTGTAGATTATTATTGAAACAGCTTAGTATCTGTCATGCAAAGGAACGTGGTCCTCTGATGGCTAGAGATGCTAGCCCAAAGTTATGTTTCTACTCTTTAAGCAAAGCACACTATTTTTAGTCAGTCATTCAAACCGCTGTCATCTCTGAAGGCTCTAAACTCCATTTCAACCAATGCTTTAATTGTACCCTGAGTTTTCAATAAATAAAGCTTTTCAAAGTAATTCAAAATACAGATCTGGCACTTTAAAATTCAGTAGGGAACTGAATGATCCCAGGTAACTATCCAAAGAATAATAATAAATAAAAAAGCATTTTCATTTAAGTACATTCTACCCTTGCTTGCTAAGTTACAGTCCCATACACCTAGTATGGAAAATACTAAACTCAAGTTACAGAACATTCTATTTTAGTATTTCAGATTAAGTACTGTTATGCTATTTAATGCTTTCTGTAGTGTATCTTTCAGAAAGTGAGCATTTTAATATTTTCCAGGTGAGTGAAATAAAAAAGCTGACTCCTCAATTTTTGTGTGTTAAGATTACTGTGCTAACAGTATAGTGTGTCTACTAAAATATTTTTCTACCATTTTTAGGTTGTCTCAAGACTGAACAAATGCCATTTAAATGCCGCACGATATTAACTTGAATGCTTAAAAATAAACACATTATTAAGCACAGCAATTCATAATGACCATAGGTAGTTAGTAAGAATTACTGTAAGGCATAATTTCAGAATGCTTTGAAAAATACGTTTTTTTTCAATATCTGATCCTGAAAAATACACATCAGAACACAATAGAACTGATGCAGTTAAGTAGTAGTATTGTTAAAAATCCCACAAAACATTAAGACTGCACAAACCCCGCACTGGTACAAGGGAGCAAGTGCACTCTTATAGCAAAGTCACAAAATTTAGTCAGTAGTTTTCAGCTGTATACATTCTTTACTGCTTTACTCATATAAAATTATTTACATCACACATTGCTAATAAGAAAAACCACACACACTGTAAAAAATTATTACCTGCATCAGTGTTGTTTTAAGACCACAAAAAGTAATGATGATTATTACCAAGCTAAAAAACTAGCATGTTAGAGCTCAGGGTAAAATGGTAAATCTTTGAAGGGAATCTTTTCTCTGCACCCTTAGGAAGTGCTGAGTAGTACTGACTACACTAATTAGCTACTACACTCATTGTAACATCTGTCCATAAGCTATGAATTCAGGTGTAGACTGAGTGTTGCTCCAGTCACAACAGTGAATGGGTGCTGAACAGCACCAGTTACTCTGAAGAAGTGTAGTGGTGAAGTTCTTGTTTCTGGTTAAGAACATAAGAACATTGGGGGCGGGGTAGGAGAATGGAACCAACCAGCCAAAACAAAACATGAGAAGTTTTATAGGTGCTTGAGACCATTTGTTTTTAACCACTGTCTCAAGTGTGTGGATTGTGAATTACTTTTAAGGGACCTATGAAAGACAACTGGCAAGACTAAATCTGCTAACACTGTGAATGCTGTATGTGTATGTTCTTAACCACCACAAATTTCTCAGGAGTTCCATTCAGAAAGAGCCTTGAAACAGATTTAGCCGGACTTCAAACACTACAAAGTTTACTGTATTAAAAAAAAGGTTCTGAAAGGGGTTTCCCTCATTTAAAGCACTTTTACAGCAGTATTAGATTTAATTCACTCAAATAGCTGTAGAGCAAATCTATGATTTGTAGTCAAAAGACCTTTTCTTTAAACAATTTTTTAATTCCTTTTTGTGAGTATTTTGCACAGGGAATGAAACCCACTACTCTCACATTTACATTACTCCAATATCAAGGGTAGGAGTGTTTCCTGGACTGGATCTGACAGTAACATTCTAAGAGAAACCTCTAGCAGATGCCACGTTAATGATACAGATCAATGCAGAAAACCACCTAGGTCAGTTGTTTTCAGAAAGTTAACTTTTACCATCTGTTTCACTTACTGCTTTTGTGGCAGGCCTGAAGTTTGACTATAAGACTGTAATGCAACATTTGGGGAGAGAGGGGTGGAGAACAGACCATATACCCCTCCATAGTTCATAAAAAACCCCAAACCTTTCCACATCAGCCTAACTCTAGATATCTAGATAATTACAAGACAAGAAAACTCAGAACCATGATGTGGCAATAATTAAATTAAATTTCTCTTTATTAAAATACTGGATGCTGTAACTTTCAAAGCAATAATTACTTTGAAGAGGTTGTGAGGGGAAGGAAGGTTGGTAACTGACCAAAATTCATATAATGCTTTATCTTCAAAAGCCATACAAAAACCTTACAGTATTTGGAAAAGGCTACAGCTAGAGGGATATAAAATGCTTCCCTAATTTCTGTTAGTTACTACAGTGTCATAATTTCAATAACATTGAAAGCATACTGACATCCAGCTTCTTCAGATTACTGTTAGAAGACTTGGGGAGTGTTTGCACGTTTTGGTAGAAGAGTAAATGCATAGAGTTTATGAAAGGTTATACATGTTGGGGCACTATGGCTATGTTTTCTGCTCTTAAAGAAGTTTTCTCAGTAAATACTTAACCAGCAGTATAAAAATTAAAATCAACTTGAATACTGGAAAGCTAGCACACAACTTTCTATTGCTAATGGAGCAGATGTACTACAGGACTTATTAACAGTATAAAAGCCATCATGGCAAACAAGCCTTGCTGGCTGCATCTTCCTGATCACTGTCATTGCCTAAACAGAGAGGTCATATTGACAGAAATATCACACATACTCATTCATGAGAAAATACACTAAATACTCCACCTAAAATAACCAGGTATAATTAAATAACTGAGTGTAAGTAGGAATTACCAATATAAACCACCACTAGATAATTCTTATTTAAATTCAAATATGTCTTTGAAGTCCATTCAGCTGGCAATTGCAGGTAGACACCAGTATACTCCTCAGTGTCAGAGGTATGTAAGCTAGACCTAATCAGTCAATTTTAAACTATCTGAAGTTTTATGTTTTAGCATCACTCAGTAGCTATGGATACTCACTGCCTCAACAGAGCTGTCAATGCCTCAGTCACTTCTAAGATCAATAACGTCCTTCCAAACGGCTCCCCTTCCCTAAAAATTCAAGGGATATATTTAAGTAGATCTTAAACCCCAAAATTGACAGTCAGCCTCACCTCTGTGCCTGGCAAAATCTTGGAGCGGATTGTCCTGGAAGGCATGCTGAGGCACATGAAAAACAACAAGGTGGTTGGTGACAACCGGCATGGCTAAGGGGAAATCCTGCCTCACCAATTTGGTGGCCTTCTAAGATGGCACTATGGAACTGATAGACAGGGGTTGAGCAATTGATGCCATCTACCTGGACTTGTGCAAAGCATTTGACGCTGTCCCGCATGGCATCCTTGTCTCTAAATTGGAGAGACATCAATTTGATAGGTGGACCACTCAGCGGATAAAGAACTGGCTGGACAGCCGCACGCAAAGAGTTGTGCTCAATGGCTCAATGTCCAGCTGGACACCAGTAACGAGTAGCAAGTTTAGACTAGATATAAGGAAGAAGTTCTTTACTGTAAGGGTGGTGAGGCACTGGAATGTGTTGCCCAGGGAAGTTGTGAATACTCCATCCCTGGCAGTGTTCAAGGCCAGGTTGGACATAGCCTTGGGTGGCATGGTTTAGTGTGAGGTGTCCCTGCCCATGGCAGGGGGGTTGGAACTAGATGATCTTAAGGTCCTTTCCAACACCAACTATTCTATAAAAAAGGTGAGGGGAAAGTGGGATTTTGTAAGTAACGGTAAATTCCTCAAAACAATTAAATGCTTCCTTCATCATGAAGAAAAACCTAAATGCATGAAAATAGAGAGGATCTAAGGAGATAAAATAGTGCAAGTGAAGAGATCATTACTGACACATCCTAACTCCTTATTAAACTGTTTTTAATTTAGTTATTATCTCAAGCAGGAAGTATACTTTGCATAAAGTAGCCACCAGAAACAAGTTTTTAGTATACTTCACTTAGTAACTGAAGGGAAACAATAAATGCTATCCCATGAAGCATTGCATTGCTCATGAACACAAGTTTTAAAGCAAACAGACATGACATAGTGATAAATTACACATGCTTATACCTGAAATGTGACCTTTGGATTCCCAGAGTTACAAGCCTGGGTTTCATTTATAAAAAACATACACTAAAGTGACGTTGAAAGATGCCAAAGGCACTACAAAGTGAATTTTCCCATTTCAAAGTAGACAAATTAAGTTTTGTTTCACAATTTACTTAAAAGAGTACACTGATTAAGGGGGACTTTCATATTTTGATTATAAAAACCTTAGACCTAAAAAGTGCATATGACAAACAGGAAGGGGGGGAAACTGCAAATAGCACATAGAAAAGCATGTTGGTCAGCCTCAGTAATGGTTGCCGTGTTGCTTCATCCTTAGATCATGAAGGCTGTAAGTCATGCAATGTTTCTGTGGAGTGGTAATACCTTTTATTAGACTAACATGATGGAAAAAAGACCTGATGTGCATCTGGGCACATAAGCCCTCTGAGGTCACTTACTGTGTGACCAAAAGCTTGAGTGGCACTCTGTCCCATTTATAAGCCAGTCTAATGAATGGTAATTACCTCCCTCCACAAGCCTCATCTGACATATATGATACCACAGGCAGTCTCTGCAAAGAGATGATACTGGAAAATCAGGACACTGATTAAAAAAAAACAAATAAACCAGCAAAGAATCTAAACAGCAAGAATCATGTACCATCATAATACATAATCACTCAAGACTGTTACAGCATTTCATCTAAGTGCCATAAGCAGCAAAAAAGCTTTGCCAAAAAAGCAAAAAGCCCTCATATTCAGGAAGATAATATATTCAGGGAACTTCCTAGATTGAGGGAACAGCACTCTACTAAGTCTGTAATGCCGAGCTATGGAGAAAGGCAGCTGGCGGAAATTCAATCCCTAGGAACAGGGAAGAACTTAATTATCACACTGGTATTTATTAAAAGAAGTTCCTCTATTGCAAGAGCTGTTTCTCTTAGAAAAAAAAGAAACACAATCTGCTCTGAACAGACAAGACTTACTTCACCTGGAGAAGCAGAGATTACGTACATCCACACTACTAACATTGACAGTCACCTGAATTAGCTGTAGGCGTCAGGTCTTCAAGGAAGTACTCTAAAGCCCTGAAAAGGTCTCAACAAAGTACCAGTCTTCAGCTAGCTCCTTGGCTTTCACCACCAGTTCTCTCAGAAAAGCCTCAATTTGGACAAGAACACATCAGGTAATTTTTCTAACGTTCTCTTGCAATACAGGATTAATTAAGAAATGTATTCTCATAATACAGTTGTACTTCAGACATAACTGAGTAACTCTGCCACAAGCATATTGCACTCCAGGCATACTACATTTCGGCCACCCTCAGGCATAAAAAAATATGATGTCTAAGCTAACGGCTCTAGACATGCATATTCAAGAGGTAATTTATCCCATACTAGAAGAAGGTGATGTAATAGATCTAATTTTCAAATTGAAGGTGCTCAGCTCAGTAGATAAACTTATTTCTTCAATTGTCTACCCTGCTGGATACATGAACACAAAATTATTATTATTAATTAGGCAAAGAAGGGGAAGAGTGGATTTGGTAGGAGGCTTGCCAGACTGGTCAAGGATGCTTTAAACTAGATGTGTTGCGGGAGGGGGGCATCGTTCCATCCCAACACACGCAGTCACTTGCCAGCACCTATAGTAAATATTCAGAGCAACATAGATATATTCCAGCTGCTCCAGCCAATGAGCCAGCTTCAACTGAAACTCGGCTCAGATGCCTCTATGCAAATGCCCATAGCATGAGGAACAAAGAAGAGGAATTAGAGATGTGTGCACGTCTATGGGGGTATGATATAATAGGCATCACAGAGACATGGTGGGATGGCTCCTATGACTGGTGTGTTGGAATGGAAGGTTACAGGTTGTTTAGGAAAGACAGGCCCGGTAGGCGGGGAGGGGGAATTGCTGTTTATGTTAGGGATAGGCTGGAGAGTGTGGAACTCTGTCTGGGGACAGGTGAGCAGTTGACAGAGAGTTTGTGGGTCAGGGTTAAAGGGAGAACAGCAATGGGAGACATTATTGTGGGGATCTGTTACAGACTGCATGACCAAGAGGACTCTGTGGATGAAGAGCTCTACAGACAGATAGGAACAGCCTCACTCTCACAGGCCCTTGTTCTCATGGGGGACTTCAACCACTCTGATATCTGTTGGAGGGACAGCACAGCCCGGCACAAGCAATCCAGGAGGTTCCTCGGTTGTGTGGAAGACAACTTCCTTTTTCGCAAGTAACAGAGGAGTCAACAAGGAGAGGTGCCATGTTTGACCTTGTGATCACCAATAGCGAAGGGCTGGTTGGAAATGTGATGCTCCAGGGCAGCCTTGATTGCAGCGATCATGAGATGGTCGAAATTGAAATTCTCAGGACAGTGAGAAGATAGTGCAGCAAGCTCACTGCCCTGGACTTCAAGAGAGCAGACTTTGGCCTCTTCAGGAACCTGCTTAGTAATATTCCATGGGATATAGCCCTAGAGGGCAGGGGGCCCCGATACTGTTGGTTGATATTCAAGGATCATCTGCTGCAAGCTCAGGAGCGATGCATCCCAACTAGAAGGAAGTGCAGCAGGAGGGCCAGGAGATCTCCTTGGATGGATAAGGACCTGCTGAGGAAAATTCGAAGAAAAAAAGGCTTATAAAAGGTGGAAGCAAGGACAGGCGGCCTGGGAAGAGTACGAGGATGTTGTCCGGGAAGCTAGGGACCAGGTTAGAAAAGATAAGGCCCAGTTAGAATTAAACTTGTCTAGGGATGTTAAGGATAACAGAAAGGGATTCTATAGGTATACTGCAAATAAAGGACAGGCTAGGGGCAAAGTGAGCCCTCTTCAGAAGCTATCAGGAGAACTGGTTACCGTGGATTTGGAGAAGGCTGAGGTTTTTAATGACTTCTCTGCCTCGGTCTTCACCGGCAAGTGCTCTGACCACAAAACCTAAGCCTTGGAAGGCAGATGCAGGGACTCTGACAATGAAGACCCTAGGCCCACTGTAGGCTAGGATCTGGTTTGAGATCATCTTGAGAGCCTGAATGTACACAAGTCCACGGAACCTGATGAAATCCATCCGCGGGTTCTGAAGGAGCTGGCAGATGAAGTTGCTAAGCCACTGTCTATCATATTTGAAAAATCATGGCAGTCAGGAGAAGTTCCCGATGACTGGAAAAAGGGAAATATAACTGTTGTTTTCAAGAACAAGAAAATGGATGAGCCCAGGAACTACAGACCAGTCAGCCTCACCTCTGTGCTTGGCAAAATCTTGGAGCGGATTGTCCTGGAAGGCATGCTGAGGCACATGAATAACAACAAGGTGCTTGCTGACAGCCAGCATGACTTCACTAGGGGGAAATCCTGCCAGACCAATCTGGTGGCCTTCTATGATGAAGCTACAGAACTGATGGACAGGGGTTGAGCAGTTGATGCCATCTACCTGGACTTGTGCAAAGTGACTGACACTGTCCTACATGACATCCTTGTCTCTAAGTTGGAGAGACATCAATTTGATAGGTGGACCACTTGGTGGATAAAGACCTGACTAGATGGCTGCACACAAAGAGTTGTGCTCAATGGCTCAATGTGCAGCTGGAGATCAGTAATGAGTAGTGTTCCTCAGGGAACGGTGTTGGGATCAGTCTTGTTCAACATCTTTGTTGGTGGCATGGACAGTGGGATTGAGTGCGCCCTCAGCAAGTTTGCTGAAGACACCAAGCTGTGTGGTTCAGTTGATACACTGGAGGGAAGGAATGCCATCCAGAGGGACCTTGACACACTTGTGAG
>JASSUY010009218.1:19788-44575 GCA_032466535.1 Forpus xanthops | reverse complement strand
CTGCCCAGAGCAGGGGGGTTGGAACTAGATGATCTTAAGGTCCTTTCCAACCCTAACTATTCTATGATTCTATGAATCTTCAGGGCTATTTTCCAGATAGTCATATAATATAGGTTCAACTCACTGTTGTCCTGTACTAAATCAATTATTTGCAACAGTGCAGAGAAAGTGTAAAGTGGCTGTAAAAGGTTGACATTTTCTTGTGATAGGCTTTTTGTGCATTTTCCACTGCCTTCACATATGTCTAAGACCCTCAGTATTCCACCTCTGTTCGGTTTTCTGCTGTTATTTATTGCCCAGTTTTGTGGGTTTTAGCCCAAACTGTCCTTCCAGAAAACATAATTTCCATTTCAATGACTTTATGAGTACTTTTCAGTCAGCAGAGTTAGTTTTTTTTCAGTGAAAGGCAGTTGATGCAAGGCTTTGAGAGGCAGGGTATGAAGGAAGAGAAAAATTATGCATCATTTTGAATTTTTTTCTGTTGCTTTTATTTCAACATATTTTCTGTAAAGCAAGCTGTCCAACAAGCTTTGAATGAGGATTACCTAGATTATCTTGATTAGACTCAATACAGAGGACTACATCTGAAATACTGGGAGCTGTTCATTAGCAATTTGAGTTGCTGTGCACGCAGTAAGAATAGATTTTTAAGATTTTTATGGACTCCTTGTCATGATACATAACCACTATTATAGACCAGCACTGCGAAAGACCTAGGGATATACCTGAATCTGAGGAACTCATGACATACATGTCACACACACCTAAAACATGCTTCTTAGGTTGATCTTTGGATGACTCATTCAACTCCAGCTCCTTTATCTCTTTCACAGTTACAGTAAGAGGCACAGAAGGTAGGCGGGATATAGCAGTGCCTATGTTGCACTAAGAGAAAAAACTAGAAAGAGAAGTCACAGCTTCTTCATTCTTTGATGTCTTTGAATGGGTGCATTTCTGAAAGCCAGACATAAGCTACTGCTTTCACTTGGAGCAAATAAATAATATTAATAATCTATTAATATGCAGGTGAATATAAAATGTGCAAACTATGAACCCTAATGGACAATGACTATATCTAAGCAATCCGAAAAAAAAACCAACAACTAAATTTATTGCCCAGAGACTTAAATTTATTATGCAAAAAGTATCAAGAATTTGGAAACTAAAGCAGAAAGCTAAGGATATGTTTTGTGTCATAACAGCAAATAAAATCCAGGTGAAATTATACATTAGAAGGGGAAGGACAACTTTGTTCTAAAGTCCATTCATAGAAACATAGAACGGTTTGGGTTAGAAAGTACCCTAAAGATCATCCAGTTCCAACCCCGCTGCCATGAGAAGGGACACCTCCCACTAGACCAGGCTGCTCAAAGTCCCATCCTATCTGTCCTTGAATACTTTCAGGGATGGGGCAGACACGGCTTCTCTGGGCAGTCTGTGCCAGCATCTCATCACCTTCATAGTGAAGGATTTTTTCCTAATGTTGAATATAAATCTCTCCTCTGTCAGTTGAAAGCCATTTCCCCTTGTCCTATCATTATATACCCTTTTAAGAAGTCCCTCTTCAGCTTTCTTGGAGGCCCCCTTTTGATACTGGAAGGCTGTTGTAATGTCTCCCCGGGGCTTTCTCTTCTCCAGGCTGAACAAGCTCAGCTTTCTCAGATTGCCTTCTTAGGAGGGGGGCTCCACCCCTTTGAATGTCTTTGTGTCCCTCTTTTGGACTTGCTCCAACAGCTCCATGTCCTCCTTTTGTTGGGGTGCCCAGAGCTGAGCGCAGTACTCTAGGTGGGTTCTCAGGAGAGCAGAGTAGAAGAGGGAGTATTGCCTCCCTCAGCCTGCTGGTTGCGCTCCTGATACAGCCCACCTTACATTTGCATTCAAACCAACAGAAAGAATAATGCCTACTTTAATGAGCATTACATTGGGCAGACAGTAAGTAGGTACAATAAGGAGAGAAAGACATCTAAAAAACCACAATTTTTTGTTTGCATTTTACTGGAATCATCTTTTCCAGTGGAAGTGACTGTACCTTATGTAGTCCAGAAAAGACTTTTCTGGTCACTGGGCCATGATTTTTTTTTAATTCTACTTTACTTAGTTATAAATTCTAAGTTTTCATAATATATACAAAACTGATCTGATGTGATTTGAAGTAATACCTTGGAAAATGTTACTCTGACTTATTGCCAATTTTCAGTACCTATAAAAATGGATGTTGTGGTTTAAGCTCAGCCAGTAACTTTTGCTTGAAAGAGTCGTAAATCCAGTGATTGCATATAGCATAAATTGTATGAGTGCCCAAGTTTGTAAATGAATACTTTCTGGGTATTAGAGTCCATCAAAATTTTAGAAGACTGAAATTCCTGAACCCAGACACCATATGTTTGATATTATGATCTTCTTCTAAACATACTGTGTAAACAATTTTTTATTCTTTTGCCTCTGTTTAGCAATGGAAAAAAAAGGACCTGCGAGTCCTGCTGCTCAAACCTTGAAAATGCTCAACTGTATTTGATAACTAAAATACTAGCAATTAATCTGTAATGAACTGGTGGCCAGGAAAGATAAAATTAGGGATAAATCGATGTCTGGACTTTTGTCTTCTAAATGTCTCTAAGATATCTTTCAAAATTCTCTTGATTTAGGTAGTAAACATTTAAATGATTCCAGCATCCAAACTGAGAGGGACAGATTGGGAACATGCTGCATTGCTGTCATTGCTTGAGAGTGAGATACTTCTGCAGTTATTGATAGCCTGCTTTTCAAGCTCTCCAAGGAAGTTAGAGGATTTGTGCAAAATACCTAAGAGTAGAGTTCTGTATACTTCAACTGTCTTGATACACTGAAAACTATAGGATAATCTCTACCCTAAGGTGAATATGTGGGAACTCAAAATGTTTTGGTCTTGACACATGTGATTCACTTTTTGTTTTCTTGACTCCTGTATTCTTAATCAGCACTTTGCCCCTCAAATCCTATTACTGGGTTTCGCCAAGGGTTTAATTATAAGTGTATTATCTTTGCCACTTTCTGTCTTCAAGCTCTTTTCTGTTTTGCTTCAGATTTAACACACTTGTGCACATATAAACACATGAATATGCCTGCAGGTTAGTTTGTTCCTAACAGCTGTGTATTTATGCTAGCCTCACAACAAACTTAAATTAATAAAATGCCTTAGCAGCTACCTAAGCCTGTAGTCCCTATTCATTATTTAAACTGTCAATAAACAAAAAACATGTATTTTTTCTTTACTGAGCCTGAATGGAAAGCAGAGAATTTGTTCTTTATTCTCAGAAATTCACACTGAAAGCTATTAAAATAATGCAGGATGTTACAGTTTTAGACCTAAGTTACTTAAGCATGTGCCTAAGCTTAAATACATTTGTTTTCAGGAAGATTTAAGGTTATATTTACTTGTATCTTTTTTTTTTTATTTAAAATAATTGCTATCATTACTGATGCTGTTTGGTGACAGGAAAGAGAACGTTTCCTATTTTCTGATCAGGTAAAATTCTGCCTCCACTTTGACCAAAAGCATCAAATTTATTTGGAAGAGAGGAACTATTTAAATATTTCATTGTAAATTGACTTTAGTGTAATTGTGCCTGCTGAAGCTCCCCCTTCTGGACTCTAGTGTTCATGCGGGAATTTAAGCTTCAGCCAAAAACAACGCAGAGAGCAGCTTGAGAGCACAGCCCAGGTGACCCCACAGGCTATAAAAGCAGCAAGTAAGGAGAAATGGCCATTTGGTTTTAAGCATCTTAACTTTAAAATCGGTTTCACTTGCTTTGTTACCTAACTGGCTCACAAGTTTCACATGTTTATTGGCTTTGGGAACATCAAAATATGATTACCTGTAGCAGGAGGTATAAATTCAGGACTACATGCAGTCTGCAGTGCAGAAACCACAACACCCACTGATGTCAGTAGAAAGTTGGTATACAAATCCTAGACAGGCTTTTATTTAATTGTTCAAATGCTTTCTTGTCACATTTGTTACTCTCTGTCCACTGCTGGGTTTTTTTTTTTTTCCTTTTTTTCACTCTAATTTCCTCTGCACTTTTTCACATTTTGAATCCTTAGGTTCAAAACCAAGGTGATTTAAATCTCTTTTTTTTTTTGCCCTCAGTTCATGGACAGTGACTAAATAGTAAATGTCAAGAGCAATATGCCATAACTGGGCTTCAAGGTTGGTGTTCCAATCAGATAAATAGAAGCAAGGCAGTTCACATCTCTGATAAATTGTTTTGAGATGTGTGCATACTCAATATTACTGCATTCACTGCTATTTTAAAATACTTTGTAAATGGTTTCTCATCTTCTTGAGAATTTGCTTGTCCTATTCAGGCCACATGAATGCGTTATCTAGTTCATGAAACACATTTTTAGGGTCTTTCAGTCTTTTTCTAAAATTAAGAAGGAAGAATTAAGGATTTTCAGCCTTGCCACATACAATTCACTGTTGACATATGACTTTGGGTGAGTTGCGCCCTCTGTGGTGTTCCCTTCCCTCCCCATCCTGGCAGTAGTTGAGACATGACTGTCAGTAGGCTGAAGTGCTGAATGAGTAAAGGTCAACAATGACCTGGCAGCTCAGATAGTTAATTTAAGTAGTTGGGAAATAGATACAAAATTTCCTAAGATACAGGAAGAGGAGGTTAGAGACTTCTGAGAAAGGTAAGACATCTGCAAGTGAGTGAGTCCACTGGTATGGGTCACTGGAAGAAACTGAAGAGCTAAAAAGACTTCTTCCATAGCAAGACAGATCCATTGGCCATTTTGATTTTATGATTTCCATGTTCCAGACTCCAGAGTAAACTAGGGGCACATGCACTGTATGGAACAAAATTAAAGTTTGATAACAAAATTTCTGGGTTACCCTGCTCAAAGAGCAGATATCAATTCACTTTGAAATGGAAGAATGTATTGAGTGAAGTTGTGCAGGTTTTGTCCTCAGCCAAATGCCAATCAATGGTTTCCTTATAATTTGAACATATTTTCAGGTGACACAAACAGAACAGTTCTTTGAAGGACAACATTAGAATTCAGAAAGTTCTGATGAAAGAGGAAAAAATAAGGAGCAGTAAGTGAGGAACTCTATGGAGAAATGTAATAGCAAATAAAGCAGTGGTAATCAGCTGCACAAATACAGAATAAAACAAACTTGAGATAATATTAGATAACAGTTACACACCCACACACACACAAAAAAAAAAAAAAATAATGGATCTTAACCTAAACATGTGCCAAGAGTATCAATCTGTTGCAAAAAAAATACAGATGTCAAATATGAATATGACAAGCAAATAAAAGCACAAAACAGTCCTGTTCAGAGCTGGCAAGAGTCCAGCTAGAATACTGGGCATAGTACTGGGCATTCATTCCAAGCAAAATATTGGCCAGAGCAGACAAACAAAAACAATCATAAATTTAAAAATCATGATTAATTTGAAAGGAAATATCAAATGACCTGGCTTACCTTAAGCCAAGAGTATGGCTTAGGAAGTAAAAATGAAGGGAAGAGGAAAGTTAATATGTGGTTTATATATATTTAATATACAGTTATATATTTATATATGAGCATATTTGTTCATGTTTGTGGAGGCTATTTCAAAGAGAAAGGAAAAATCAGTTTACTGCCTCCACAAACAAAAGGACGAAAAGTCATGCAGCAGGAAAAAAGAATTAAGTGATTAATTAGTAAAAAATTCTCATGTAATTAATAACAAACTAGAATATCTGTTGACTTTATTAAATCCTCACTACTAGCCATCTTTAAAAAAAATCTCAGGCAAATATATGCAGGAATTGACATAGATTTAATCCTTTAAGTCTTGGGGAGGAAATAGAATAGAGTTTCTTGAGGCCCCCACTCTGCTGAGTACAGAAATCCTCTTATAACTGGAATTAGATGTGCATAGTTGCAACTTTCTATTACTACCAGATGTATGGTTGTTCCTAGGGAACTTCTGTCTGTAGCAACATTAATCACTTATCAGGATTAAACATTTTCAGGTATGAAAAATGAATGGTTTGCTTTTTTCTGAGAATTAACAAAACAAAACCAACAAAATGCATATTGTTAGAGTGTCCTGTATGTCTTTCCATTAAAAAAATAAATAAATACTTGGAATAGAAAAATCAATAAGCTTCAGGAATAAAATATCTTTGTAAAAAAATAGTTTTATAGAATCTAAAGATAATGTCTGACCCTTAAAACATGCCATAATACAAATTATAAAGCAGGTTAAAAGAGTATTAATACACAATGTGCACTATAAAAGGGGGAGTGAAAAAAAAGTACAAAGATATTACATTTCTGTAAGTACGATTATGTAGGTTTAAAACTCAGATACCAAAAGTTAGAAAGCTGTGGAATTATTGTTGTGATCTGCTACTCCAGCAGGGCCAAAAAAATCAGGCAAAATTTTTTACTTTTTCCTCAAAAACTCGATTTTTCCCCTTTTGCTCCATGTCAAGCGTTTGTTTTTTGTTTTTTTTTTTTTTTCTCATTTCTGCTTTTTACTTTTGGCTCTAAGCTTTATGCTTCTGAGATCTCTAGTCCTCTAACAAATTCATTTGACATTGCAATTGATATTACAATAGCCAACTGACAGCTAGACTTTTCAGTAAATACTTATTGGAGAAAGACACAAATGTATGCGCAACATGGAGTGTTCCTCAAATGTACTTCCATTGGAAAAGCCAGTTAAAAAACATAAATGGGCTCCCAAGTTTTCAGTTTAAGAAATACTTCCATCCCACCTTCATTATTCTTGTAACATAAATAGTTAATAGCGTGAAATTCAAGCAGTGAGGAAATTAGATTGCAATTACTTATGTTTATTTAAAGGATGAGCTTAGAATTCTTTGGTTTTTTTGTACATCAAGTTAAATGAACCTTTTCAGCAAAGGGTATTTGTACATATCACATTGTTTTTCATGCAATTCTTTGCGCTGATTAAGAAGATATTATTCTTCCCTCTGTAATCTGGTGTGTCAGTCATCCAATGAAGCTTAACATGGTTTTGCATTTTCTCCATGGACAGATTCACATGAGATAGTAGAGATTAGCCATTTTCTTTTATATATATCTTCTCCAGAAGAAGGCAAAGGTCAAACTGTTGGGTGTGTGCATGTAACTTTTGGTTTTTTTTTTAATTAGGGAACTTTTACATCACCTAAATGCTACATCTGTGACTCCTTTGAATTCCCAGTGGCTGTAGATCTTAAGGAGATGATTCACTCCAGATGCAAAGCATTTTGCATTTATTTGGGAGACAGGTTCTCCTTACAAATGCCACCAGTAGATGAAGCTGTAAAACTTTTACCATTTAAATAACAGTGAAAGCTCTTTCAAGAATTTTTTACTACTATGAAATGCTTTTCTTTAGTCATGGTAATATTGACAACAAAAACTTCAAAAATACAAAAATGGGTAATGGAAACCAGAAGCTGATCTCCTACCTTCACAGATATTTATCAATTACTCTTCTTCCTCATTTTCAAAGCAAAACCCACAGATGCCATCTCTCATCCATTAAAATAAATATAATAGTCTTTAGAGAGCATAGAATTTGAAATATAATTTTGAAATACAATTTTCAGGTGAAAGCAAGTAGAGAAGACAAATTTTCTTTTGGTCTTATGAAGTAAAAAAGTCTTGTAAGTTAAGAGTTAAAATGAATCCACATTTCATTTATTTTTCCTGTGATTAAAATAAGGAGATCTCAGTGCTCCAGTATTACTCACAAGTCTTGGGGAGCTAAAAAGAGGGTTAAACAAGTGAACTGTTCTGTGCAAAGTCACCTAAGAGGCAAAACTAGGGTATCAAAGTCAGAAATTTAGTCGCAACTGTATTAATTAACACAATGCCCGGATCCATTACTTGTCACTACATGTGAGTAGCATGGAACAGAACACATCTTCACAGCTATGCTGTTTTATCATCCAGTTTGTATGACCTCTTGGAAAAGTTCCACGGACTATGCTATTTCCTGGACAGTACTCAAGCATTACCACTGTTTTGTAGCAGAAACTGAACCAAAAAGCCTGGTGCGTTTTTAAGCAGATCTGATTGTCACAGGACAGTCTGGAGTGCCGGGGTCAGTAAATTTATCAGTGCAGTTGTATACATTCCTTCCCAGTGCAAAACATAAGGTATCAGGATGCCTTACTCAAAGGTAATTCTGTAAAGTAATCCTAGTCCATAGATCAGGGTTATGGTCTGTAAATAGCATTATAACATTTTCACATACAGAAGTGTTACCTGAATTTAGATGTTTCCCCAGCTTGAAAAATTTCTCTGAACCTGGCTTTTATGTTAGACATAATGTAATAGCTGAAAAATATATTTTCATTGGAAGCTGTTTATTGAGAGTTTCTTATGTGACATATGCATTCTTTTATCACAAATCAAAAGAAGTAACAAGTGTTTGGTTTTGGTTTCTTTGGTTTTGGCTTTTGGTTGTTTATTTTTTACATAGTGGAGAGAATGGGTTTTGTTACTCGTTAAAAGAAACCAACTAACAAATAAAAAAACAACACAGTGCAGCTTTATGACAACTTCTGTTTTGAACATGTAGTAAATCTGGTGCACAACAGCTACTATCAAGCTTGATTTGTATTTAAGTTTACTATTAGTTGAATTGCATAGTTTAGTGTGTTGTGAAAATTTTTTCACATTTTTTAATTAAGATAGTTCAGCTCAAAAAACTAAGAAAAACTTGTGAGCATGGATCATGTCTTAGAGAGACAAGAGACCAAAGAGTCTTCTGTTGTAGATACCAGCTACGGAATGATGTTAGTAAGTACAGGAAACTTCTAGAGCAGAAGAGCACAGATGCAGAAATTAAATCTATGCTATTAAATCCATGCAGTCTTGAACAATGGATAAGACACAAGAAAACTAAAATATGAACTACAGATCTTTGGGATGAAAATTTGAGGTCTTTTCTTAACATTATCATTACCTAATACCACCCTGCCTGCAGCCCAAAATTACTTAAGGAAATAAGCTGGCAACATTTGGGATATTTGGAGAATGTATTGCATGATGAAGAAAGTAGTCCACAGAAACAAATAATAAAGAAATGCTTAGAAAACAGTCACAAGACAAATGAGTTAGAAATATCAAAAAGATATACAGTTTAAGGAAAGATTGAGCAAGAATTTAGAAAATCAGCAGAGAGGACAAAAAGAAAGGCATATGGTTTGAAAGACACTGTGAGAAGCATTTTAGACAGCAGTTTCAATGCATGAGAATGTCAGGAACCGGTTTGGAAGTAGTCCAGATCAACACAAAAGATTTTTGAGACAACAGCTACAGTCAGCATGTTAGAAGTGAAAGGCAGGGCATTCCAAAGGTGCAGGAATAAACCTAAAAGGGGAAAGCTCTGATGAAAACAGTTTGAATCCTAAAGGCCAAGCAATATCAAGAAGGTCCAAATGAGCAAATAGTGCTCTAAGACTGAATACTGCAAGAGCAGAATTGAAGAGGTCTCAAGAAAAATTAAATATACCTTTCTGAATTAGCGTAAGCACAGAAGATTATGAACTGACTTACATGAATTATTGCTCTGTAATGTGAATAATTCATCAAGTAAAAAAAGTCCTTTTTTAGCATACAGGGAGAAAAGAAGAGCTGGCGCAATGAAGCAACATGAGGGATCCTAAGGTGTTTTCAGGACAAAGCTGACACTAACGTAGTTGTCATTACTGTAAGATGAACTCCTCTGAGACTGGACTAACTGCAGATTTTAAACACCTGATGTGGTTGCTTAACACGAAATGTACATTCTTTTTTGCACATCTACATAAACCTATTATTTTTTCTAATTGAATGTCATAAGTTTTCTCCAAGAGATATGATAAGTCTACTCATAAAAAGAGTATTCTCTCTTTAAGGGAAAATAATTACTTTTACTGTGATTTGCTACATTTATTTTCATTTCTGTATGTTATTTCCATAGCTTTAATGGAATTAGTAAAAAGTTCTTTTTGCTGCATTGCTTGGAGGGAAGTGTAGGAGCACAGAGGGAAGCACTGAAGCTCTGAGAACAGCAGGAATAGGAACAGAGCTTACATAGCAGGTTACAAGGCCCCAGGAGTGCCTCCTTATGAATGCACCATGGCTGGTATTAAGCAGGTTGAGAGGCTGTCAGCTTGAAGAAAGAGTGAGCCTAGGGACAGTCACTTAAGTTAAATGCCGGAGAAGCCATTAGCAGCAAAGCCCTTGAGTTTGTGCTGCCAGGAGTAAAGGAAGGATGAGAACTAATCCTTGCACAGATACCCTACAATCAGAACTTGATATCCCTTAGATCTTTTATGCTTAGCAGGCACTGCTCCCTTGGCTTATCCATAAGTATCCTCCCCCTCTTTATTTTCCCCTGCTCGCATTCTTCTCTTGACCTTCACTCCATTGCAAGATGTCTCTTTCAGGGCCATGCAAGATAGCACTGCCTGAGGATTAGTTACAGGAGAAAAAAATGCATTTGTTGCAATAGACTGTGTTTCCACCCAGAAATATACTTGTGAATGGCATCAAGAGAGTATCTAAAGGAAAAAGGAGTTAACAGATATCTGGCTGAGATTATTATTCTGAAATATATTTTCAAATCAGTTAACCGCTGAAAAAAGATAAAGCTATTTATCTGTATGTATCATTACAGAAAAAAAAAAATAGAACCCTTTTACTGTACTACACAGTGTTATGGGTCAGCTTCCAACTTCAAACACACACCTCCACATTTCTTGAAAATTTCCAACACAACCACAAAGCCATATGTTTAGATATTCACATAAATACTCAGCTGGAATTAGAATGTGATCCTTAATACCTCAAGTACATAAAAAACACTTATGTTCACTGTGGCCAAATGCCACACTGTATGAGTAGAGTATTTCCATATATTGGCATATGACAAATCTCAAATTGAGGGTATGTTTATAGCATAAGTTTACCCTGTCTCCCTGTCTCCTATTACAAAATAATGAGTTTTCACAAGCAATTCTCTGATGCAGAGAGAGTGAAAACTTAATGATCATTCATGTGAGTAATGGTTCACTTGCATGAGGGTGAGATTTACAAACCAGCTTCCCTCCTCCTTGAACTTCTGATCTGATATTAAGAGCGAGATGTACAAAGTATCACCAGCTTAAAATACTTTTATCATCAGCTTAAATACATTTGCAATAAGTATAATTTCCTTCAGCAAATAGTCTGAAGGCTGCATTGCATTCCAGATATGTGCAAAATGTCATATTCTCAGAAGAAAATAAAAAGGAGCAATTGTTAAGCTGGTCAGACAAAAAGGGTATATAACTCAAAAAGCTGTCTCAAGTAGTGTCCACTAATCACTGTTCTGGGAAAGAGCATGAGAATTAGACAACCTGAGAGTGGCCATTTCCTCCTATAGCCATTTAGCTTCCATCTAGGTACAATTATAGTCTCTTTTGTTGTTCAATTGCAAAACTAAGTCTTAATTAAAAGCAAAAAGAAGAAAAGTTTTCCTTTTGGTTTACTTTTTTTTTTTTTAATGGAATGTTTTTTTTTAGAACGAGGTAGATTAATTAGAGAAGTTTTATATTTAGACTCCCTCAATAAAGGAAGAAATTTTCATGCTTTGAAATTGTTTCATTTTCAAGTCATTCTGACAAAAATGGACATATTGACAATGAAACAGAAGAGTGTTATTCACTGTGTAACACTTGCTGTCATTCAACTCGGCAAATGTATGCAACCCAGCTAGGATCTGCAACTTGTAGAAAGTCTCAAACTGAGATAGAGCAGGGAAATAGGGAGAAATAATATTTCTAATGTAAATATGAAATCTTACCAAGCAGATGAAAACATAAGAAGATTGCCAATAATTTTTATCTTGTTTCTACTAATATTTTAAATATGGTAAATTAGGCAGCGGGGAAAAAAAAAAAAGAGCATGTATCTTAACTGTCCAGGCTTATTTTGCAGCATATTATTCAAAAGATGCCAATCACTTCCATATAAACAAATATTGTTCCAGAGGGCTTGATCTTGTCTGGTTTGTTCTGATAGAACACCTTCACCACTCTTCTTAGTCTCTGATCCCAGTAAAGCAGAAGCAATGCTAAGTACACATCTACAGGAATGAAGGATCCAATCTGTTTAAAAAGAACACAGGTGTAAAAGAAATTTTGGATCAAATGGGGAGTTACCATGAGTTTAGGCAGCTAACTGAGTTAGAAAAGTATTCCTTGGCCTAGGAAATTTGATGATGCTCAGGAACCTCTAGATGTCTCTTCCAACCTCAACTATTCTGTGGTTCTGAGGACTGTGGATAACAGTTATGGACTTTAAGGTTTTTAGACGTTTAAGTTTTTTTCAATGTGTCAAATAACTTCTAGAGTCAAATTCTGTTTCAGACACTGTATTTCAGATGTATATTTGAGATATACTATTTCTCTTCTGTTTCAGACATTTAACTACATATCCTTTGCTGTCCTAGTTTGGAGATCTTCTCCATGTTATGCCATATATTCTTGCATATGCTGTGATGTTACAAAAATAGAAATAGGCCTAACAACCTAACAATTCTAAAGATTAATGGGAAAGCACCAAAGATACTGGTGTAATATAAGAATGATATTTTTTAGACAATGACAGTGCTTTAAGTGAAGTCCAGCACTCAAGTGCCAAATCAGAGGCTAAGAAAAGACACACTGGATCAGAAAAAAAATGTCATGCAAATCAGTAATAGAAAAAGCCCATACTTAATTACCCTTCTGCTGGATTTAATCTACCTCATGTCTTGCAAGATACATTGATTCTCACTAGTAAAAAGCAGACTCTATTGTGTGAGGGTTGCTTGAAAGGCTGCCACAATGCTCAGAAACTGTTCTTCAATGTTGCAAGTGCTCTTAGCAGTCCTACATAGGTTTCATAGCTTTGAGATAGCAGTGAAAGAATTAGTAATTTTAAATGTAAAGTTCTTATCAGTATTTTCAGCATCTAGTAACTGATTTTTATTCAATTATAGCTCATATTTTAGTGAATGCACTACATTTCTACTTTATTATTTCAGGTTCTGGCAGACTTACAAGTGAAGGATACCTGTTGTAAGAGAACTGTACCAGTTCTCTTAGCAGTTAATATTTTTAGAGGGTTCAGATCTTACATGATTTTTCAGTCAATTGAGGTAACTGCTAATTATCAAAATACAGTAAATGACAACAAACACTAAGTAAACCATTTTTCATTTTAGAGAGTTCATCAAAACAAAACATAATCCTGGTTTCATATAACGTAGACTTTCTTCTTTGTATCCCGTTACGTTAGATTGGAGGATGAAGGAATGAGAAATATGTTTTCTGAATATAGGGCTAATTTGCTAAAAACAAAAAGACAATATTCACACTGTCATAAACGCAGAAATAACATTCGTAACTAATCTTAATAACATGTTTTATATAAGAAACAGTTAAATACTAAGTACAAAGAATTACCTTTTATGCAACTTCAGACTGCCCTTTTAGAAGTGGCTAGAAAATTACTAATTAACTAACAGGATGTATTTGGAAAGTGAGAAATATAATTTGCAAAGTAAAGGCATAGGTGTATAAATAACAGAGAGAAATCCCAGCTAATTTAAAGAAACATTTCCTGCTACATAATAAAGACTACTGAGCTGAGATAAATGTACTTTAAACAGAGAAACTTTACTTCATTTTCGTTCAAAAGGAATTTAATCCTGAGGCAAGGTAATCTCTTCCCAGAATAGTCCTTCATTTGCAAAGTCTTGTCCTGAAGCATCTATCTCCAGTCTTTCGTCTTGAGATTCCCTATTTTGGCTTATTTCATTGGTGTATTCCTACTTTCAGTCTCAATTTACAGAAATAACAGTATAAGAAATACTACTTCAAGTAAGAGAGTCCATAGCAATTTATAGTGTGTAAGATTGGATGCCACTAAACTGTAAAGTGTAATCTCGATTATTCCACAGATTTGACTTTTCATAAATCTTAGGAGAAACACAGTACTTCAAATTTCCCTTTTTACATGTTGCAGACAATTCCATCACGAATAACTGCAGTGTTTGGCAGTGACTGACAGACATCTGATTTCCTTACTTTATTACCCTGAATTTTAGTTAAACATTACAGTTACGATCATTCAAAAAGTTTTAAGGAAAGGACAGAAAACTCACCAAGCTCCTCATGATTTTTCCTTTTGAAACACATAATTTTTGCAGTGTACCAAATACATAGAACATAGACTGACTCCCAGGTTTATGCTGCTGTACACACAGATGAAAGCCATTTTTGAATTGTGAGATGGGGTGATGAAGGACCACTAGATAATTATGTTTTTCATGATATTATGTTGATCACCTGAAGACATGACAGTTGGCTGTAGAAACAGATATTGTGTGCTCTGTCATGGCAAAAAGCATTTTGATTTCAGTGCACTAGTATCTACGAGAAGGACACTATTTTTTGGTGACGGTGAATGACGGGAAAGTGCTTAAAATTATAAAGCAATTTTTACATTTTCAATTACAAAGGGCATTTGACAATTATCATTTTGTTAATCATGTTAATCATCGAGTTCTTTTTTTTTTTTTTTTTTGACTTCTAAAGCAAATAGGTTCACCCTAACCTAAGTAAAATGATTTGCCAACTGAATCCCAAGTCATTCTCTAATTTTTATATGTGACATACTCATGTGGACTCCTGGCAGTTAATTCACTCAGCCAAATTAAGGAACTTTTTCCCACGTTGCCTGGCTTATTTGCAGACAAAGTCCCCAAGTGGTTTTGATTTCAAAAATACTCCAAATATATTTCTTTTTTGCCTTGATTGGGGTTTCTTTTTTCTTTCTCATCTCAAAACTTATCAAATTTGGGCAGTTATATTGACTCCATCCCCTTTAAATTACTTTTTTCCACTGTTACCTGTCCATGTCCTTTAGAAATTATTATATCCCAGTATATCAAAGCACTGAAAATCATAAGTCAGCTTTCACAATAGTGGATATCAGGAGAAGAATCTTACATGCTCACATATCTTGTTTGACATTCACAGATCTTGGCATAATGTTTATGCACTTTGAGCCAGATGTAGGCATACTTTTTCCCAGAAATGTGGTCCACTCTGATACAAAGTCTACAGTCTCTTCTTGCTACACAAAATATTTAGCATCTGGAAAAACCTAGAAATTGAACTAACAGTAGCACAATCAGAAGCTGTTGATGTTGGTAATATCAAAAAAAAAAAAAAAAAAAAGCACTTTCTGGACATTATCCATCTTCCAGCACACCAGAACTTCTTGCTCTGCTGTTCTTTAGACTTATCAGAATTATCCACCCACCTTCCCAGCAGCTACCTACTCTAGCTACAGCTAATTGGCTGTCTTGTACTTAGCTCCAGTCTAGAACAAGATGAATGTATGTGTAGGTGAGGAATCTGGTGACTTTTACCTGTGAGAGTGATTCATCAAGGAGCTAGTTTTGTAGGCTGGACCTCATGGTTTTGTACTACAACCAGAAAACTAATCTGTCAGTTTTCACCTTCACAAGAAAATGTTTATGCATTTCATAGCTGCCTATGTGACAGATGCCGTGATTTCCCTGACTCCATCTGTTTCAGCTGCTGAGTTAGACACCCACTAGTGATAAGAGGTGTCAGATTTCTCATCAGAGTTGTCCCTGCTGCAGTAGTATGGAGAAGTCAAATGGGATGAAATCATCTGAAAACTTTTTTACTCTGATGCACAGAGCAATTGTTCCAGACATGTAACCACCTTTCCTTAAGACAAACTTCAAAATTCATTGCTTTCCTGCAGACCTGACATGTAGGTAGTTACATATTTTTTCTCTCTGTAGCCTTACTATAGCAACTATAGAAATCACATGTAATGCTATATCACGTCAATGTAATTAAGTTATTCACTGCAGATTAGATAATGTGATGAATTTCACCATTTTTTGCAAAATAAATTATTCAAGGATGCATTAGATGAACAGATCTAATTTCAGGTACAAGTATTATTTGCATTTTATTCTTTTTCCCCTTTTGAGAATTTCAGAGACTAGCTCCATACTTCAAAGATAAGAGTGAATCTATGACTCACACCTCGAACATCATAATTTAAAGGACATGAGTGTACACCCAAGTGAGGCAAAGTACTCCTGTAAAAAACCACCTGCACAACCTAGTTTCATAAAGTCTTTGATAGGTATCATAGATTAAAGATGTTTATGGACCTAACTAAAATTAAGTATCCCAGCCAAAACCAGGACAGTATCAAACAGCTACTTTCCATTTTGGTGCTCCCTTCATCCACTTTGCAACAGATTTATCTCTAACATATTTAACTTACTTTGTTATAATGTTAACTAAAAAAAAAAAAAAGAAAAGAAAAGCAACATATTTCACTTTTCTCTCTCCACAAGAAAAAATTGGAAGCTGTATTGATTTAACATGATTTTTCTTAACAAATCTATGCTGTTTCTTACTCCCTTATTATTTTCTAAATGCTTACAAATAGACTGTTGTTATTCCAGGGCCTGAAATTCAGTATACACATTTAATCATACCACCTGACTTTTTCCAGTTCTCTGATGTTTCAGTTGTCCTTCTTAATTTCCAAAAGATGACTTGTCTGGAATTATTTCAGCCAATTCCCTAAAGGCAAAGTTGTTTAAAATTCTAACTTAACTGAGCCCCCTCCAAAAGGAAATGGGAGACATGGTCATGTGACACATGGAGAAGGCCGAGATACTCAATGACTTTGCCTTGGTCTTTATTGCCAAGAGCTCCATCCACACAGACAAAGTTGCAGAAGGCAAAAGCAAGTAGGACCTGAAATAATGAGGAACCTCCTGCTATAGGAAAAGAACAGGTTCAAGCTCATCTAAAGAACCTGAAGAGGGGTGTAGTTGCCAAACCAATAACTATCATATTTGAGTAGTGGTAGTCTGGTGAAGATCCTACTGACTAGAAAAGGGACAATATTACCTCATTTTTAAAAAGGGAAAATGAGGAATACCTGGTGAACTACAGTCCAGTCAGTTTTACAGCAGTGCCTGGCAAGATCATGGAGTAGATAATCCAGGAAACTATGCTAAGGCACATGGGCAATAACAGAATTGGTAGCAGAAAACATGGCTTCACTAAGAGAAAAATGTGCCTGCCAAGTTTGGTGGCTTTCTATGACAGGGCTACAGCATTAGTGGGTAGGGTAAGAGTAACTGGTATCATCTCCCTGGACTTGTGCAAGACATCTGACACTGTCCTACACAGCATCTTTATGTCTAAGCTTGTATCTAAAGGCATGGAATTGACAGATAAGGAACCAGCTGGATGGTAGCACTCATAGTGTTGTGGTCAACAGCTCAGTGTCCTTGTGGAGACCCGTAATTAAGTGGTGTTCTTCAGGGGTTGGTACCACAGCCAGTGCTGTTCAATATCTTTGTTGGTGATATGGGCAGTGGGAATGAGTGAGTCCTCAGAAAGTTTTATGACAACACCAGGCTATGTGATGTGGTTGACATGCTAGAGGGAAGGAATGCCGTTCAGAGGGTTCTTGACAGACTTGAGAGGTGAACCTCATGCAGTTCAACAAGCTCAAGTGCAAGCTCTTGCAACTGGGTTGGGACAATCCCAAAGTTGTGCATAGAAGGGATTGAGAGCAGCCCTGAGGAGAAGCGTTTGGGAGTGTTGATGCATGAGAAGCTCAACATGAGCTGATAGTGTGAGCTTGCAGCCCAGAAAGCCAACTGTGTCTTGGGCTGCATCAAGAGGCCAGCTGGTCGAGAGAGGTGATCCTGCCCTTCTACTCTGCTCTTGTGAGACACCAGCTGAAGTGTTGCATTCAGCTCTGGGTGCCCCAACACAAGAAGGATGAAAGCCTGCTTGAGCAAGTCCAGAGAGCCACAGAGAGAATCAGAGACCGGAGTACCTCTCCCATGAAGACAGGCTGAGAAAGTTGGGCTTGCTCTGCCTGGAGAAGAGAAGGTTCCAAGAATATATTGCAGCAGCCTTGCAGTATTTAAAGGGGGCCTACAAGAAATCTGGAGAGGGATATTTTACAAGAGAATGTAGTGATAGGACAAGGGGTAATGGCTGTAAAGTGGAAGAGAGTAGATTGAGGCTAGAGATATGAAAGAAATTTTTCACTATGAGGGTGATGAGGAGCAAGAACAAGTTTCCCTGAGAAATTATGGATGTCCCATCCCTGAGTGTTTAAGTCTAGGTTGGATGGGGCTTTGAGAAACCTGGACTAGTGGAAGACGTCCCTTCCATGGCAGGGGTTTTCTAAATAGATGATCTTCAAGGTCTCTTCCAACCCAAACCATTCTGTGATTCTATGATTCTAAGACTTTAATGTAAAAATTATAACTTGAATTTTCACCCTTATATGATTGAGGTCAATTGATATTCATAAGCCACAGGCAAACTTTATAAGAGAAAAAAAGTACAAAAGACAATAGCGCTTCTGGTGTTCTCAGTGTTTTTTCTTATTAGCTTTCCAATGTGCTGACAAATTGACCAATTCCTCTTGCTGCTAAGGTACTGACTCAAAGACTTGTCTTCCTCTAAAATTCTCATAAGCTGTAACTTGCAGTTTCTGAGTGCATTTCCATTTTTTTGCTTTTTTTTTTTTTTTTTTCCTGGATAAAATCTTTGGATTCCACATTTATATGTTGCTCCATTAAAGTAGGTGAAAAGATGCATATTTAATGAATAACATTGTATTTATGTCATCTAACATTAGCGATTGAGAAAGGCAGGCTACTCTAGGATAGTCACATATGTTCTTCCTACAGTAAATGAAGAGAAGTAGATTGAGATGAGGAGATAATCTTATGACACATCCTGTCCTAAATTTGGTCTCTGAGATAGGGAGGATAAATTGTCATTTGGAAATGTTCATCGCTCTTGCTAGTCACAAACTGTGCTCATCACACCCACGACATAGTTTTGAACTTCAGCAAATGTGAGTTCAATGTTTCATTTCTATGCTAGCTGTGTAACTCTTATGAAATTATATTAAACTGCCTCACAAATATTAGTTAACTTAGATCACAATATTCATATGAAAGATGGAAATAAAGACTGAAGAACCCATCTTTTCTCTCTGATAAAACAATGCTACTTAGACTTAGAACAAGAAATATTTTGTATCTAACTCAATATGTAAACAGAATAGAGACTTAAGAGAGATGGTCAGAAAATAACCTGAAATAAAATGAAAAAGACAAAAACTAAAATATAATTATGATTTAAAACTTAACTACTTTGTTCTAAAGAATGTGATTTATAATGCAAAAAAACTACCTCTTTTTTTTTTCTGCTGCTTCTTCAGACAGGCAGTTCTAGCACTGCACAAGCACTTCCGCTTTAATGATTGTATTTTCATAGTTACTGCATATTACAAATAACAGTAGTGCATTGATTATTACAAATAAAAGTAGTGCTTTGGTAAGCCCACCTTCATGCAGATATGGGAAGATGTGCATGCTTTACCACCAGTATAAATTTTTGTCATGCCTGCATGGTCTTTATATAACTTTCATGCTTCGGACATTATATTTTGCATTTTATGAAAAAAAAAGAAACAGAAAACCAAAAGATTATGTGTCTGTTTCCACCATTTCTGAATGCTCACTAATAAAGAAACATGTCACAATATTCCCTAAACAGGTAAATTACAAAGTGTATCAGCATACAAAATCAATGGTTCCCAAGCATAGGACAATGTGTTTGCTGCTGAGTGTTAATGAGGACCCAGTTGTTGTAAACACAGCTGTCTTATCTAAGCCAAGGCTTTTTTAAGATATGCTACTTTTCACTGTTCTGCTACTTAATAACTCTTTTGAAGGGTTTAGTTTTAGGAAGTAGCTGTCTACAATAGAAATACATTGTCCTGGATTCAGGGCATAATATGTATATTATTCTATAACCTACGCAAAATTCATTTTACCTAATTAAAATATTTCACAGAAGAGGCCTCTGACTATGTACTCAACGCATGTTCAAATCCCTTCTCCTCCAGGTACCTGAGTCCAAGGACAGCTGATGGCAAGGTAGGCTAAGTATCTGATACTGTTGAGAGTACAACTCCGGCTGTAGGGCATCATAAAAAAATAGAAGCTTGAAGCATTGTGAATAACAGTTGTCGTGTTTTAAACCTCAAGCCACGCAGTTTTCTCTCTCACTCACTTCCTCTTCTTTCTTCCCCCCGCTCCTGGAGGGATGGGAAGGAGATTTGGAAGAAATGCAACTCCCACAGGTTGAGATAAGAACAGTTTAGTAACTAAGATATAATACAAACTACTGCTGCTACCACCAGTAATAATAATGACGAGAGAAATACAAAGAAAGAATACAACAGGTCACCACCTATACCAAGCCCGATGAAGTAGTGCACCCCCACTCTTCCAGGTCTCTGCTCTCCATTTTTCATCCTGGACATGATGTGCTCTGGTATGGAATACTTCTTTGGTCAATTTGGGTCAGGTGTCCTGTCTCTGCTTCCCCCAGCTTCCCCTCCTCCCTGGCAGAACATGAGACTCAGAAAGTCTTTGGCCAGACTAAACATTCTAAACCATAACCAAAAACATTGGTGCTATCAGCGCTGTTCCCAGGCTCAAAATCAAAACCACAGCGCTGCACCAGCTACCAAGAAGGAGAAAAATGACTGCTGCTGCTGAACCCATGACAACAGTTCATTGTGAATAACTCAGCTCAGTCCAAGTCCACTGAAATTTTTATTTTCTTCAGGAAGATGGAGAAATTAAAGAAGAGGAAAATGGTCTCCATGGACTTCATTAGCAGTTAGGAGAAAGGGATAGAATTTTCCATATTGTTCGCCTGGGTCACAATTCAGTGGAGTAACTACCTTCCATGGTGTACACATCAGTCTTAGTCTTTCAATTATCCATTCAAGGGGACCTATCAGAATTTACTCTAGTTTCTTCCACGCCTTGTCCATGTACCATGTTTTTTTTGCTGCCATTTCACCCAGGCACCAGGCAGCAGCAAGACACATACAGTGGTTACTGCCATTCACTGCATTCACTAGTGTATCAGCACAAATCACTGGTGAATATGCTGAACTGGTTCAGCTAAATACACTAGAATTCATGAGCTTTCCATTTCCACCTCTGTAAAATGAGATTATAAATCTTTGACATTTCTGATACGATCTACAAGGCCCAATTGGTATTTTCAAAGTGTTTTGAGATATTATGGTTTAAATAAAAATTCATATGCCTTTCACTATGTGTTATTGTCTCAGTGAATTTTCTTGAATTCTATGTATGAAATATTTTCTTACAGTCCTGGCACTAAATATATAGAAAAACCCAGATCAAATATAATAAATGTTTTGAAATATAATCTATAGTGGGTGTTCAGAACATCAAAGGATGGCAGAAATTACACTCTTCAGCTTGAAGCTGACAAACATGTGGAGATTTTTTGGAAGAGTCTTCATATTTCAGAAATAAATGCTTAGTTTTCAAACCCAAACAAACAAAAAATAGTTAACTGATCCACATGATGCAATGGTGGGTCTGAAGTGGTATGTGTCTGTCCACCCACTATTGTACAGGCACTGAAGATACTAGTCATGAACCTATTTTTATCATCATGAGCTTGGTCTTTTAGCCACCCACATTTGTCTTTTAGGTTCTCACCTGTCAATGATGTAATTCACACCTTCACTTATAGCCCTGACCTAAAGCCAAGAATAATATGAAGACAACAACATTTTTATATTTCATTATTTCTCCTTAGGATTTATTTGCCTCTGTCTTTTTCTGAAAATGTTTATGTGAAATATTCCTACAACAGTATTCTTAAAAAAAAATAAGGTTTCTGGGAAAAGGAAAAAGTAGTTATATTTAAAATGCTCTTTAAACTGAGTGAACTTCCTTTTGAGTCGCAGACTGAAAGAACACAAATAATTTTTATTCCTATTTATAATGTGGTTCTTACTTTGTACTGATTCTGCATGGGCACACTTTAAGAATGAAAGTAGCTGCCTCAGCCTAAAAAGAGTCCATCTACTTTTTAGTAAATGGTAACTACCATGTTCTCTTGTTCAAATTAATTTGCTTTCCAATGGATCCATTTTCCAAGTCTCTAGAGAAGCTTTCATATTCTGTATGTTCATACACCCTTTCATAGCTGTTCATCTGTCTTTTAAGTGGATTGAATCCATTAGGTCAGGGGTAGGAAATTTTGTTAACATTTACACAAAGAGATCATTAATTAGGGCAGAGTTTTCTTGGAAAGAAGGCTACTTGACAACTGCCCCCTAATTATGCTATTGAACTTTATCCTAGCCTTTCTGTCCTCAATACTGATATTCAGAGATTATTATACCATAAAAAAACATTCAGATTACCCATGGCATTAAGGTAGGAGTCTTCCACTAATTAATTAACTGTATAAATTATATATTAATTATATATTAAGTATATAACATCCACAAATTAAGTAACTGTTGTCTGAAAAGTGTTAACAGCCAAGAAGGTTAAATCAGCCCATTTAAAGATGATTCTCAGACCATGTGTAACATTTGCAGAAAAAAGTATTCATATTTAGTAACATACTGAAATAGACAAGAAACCTGTTACTTGGTTATAAAAGCTCAGTAACTTCTGAACCACATTCTTTTTTAAAAATGCCTTGCTTTGAAAATTCGGTCATGCAACATCTACCATAAAATTGATAAAGTTAGTGCACTAGCCAGTTACTCCATTGATTATTCTGCCACTGTCATTGTTGAAAAACTATCTTTTTTCTACTGTAAGCGCATGTGGTTTAAATTTCCAACCATAGTCAAAAAGCAGTGGTGATTTTTAATTATGTTAAATGTAGCAATCAGCTATGAGCAAGTTCTTATATCCCAAGAGAGTTAATTCAGGTGTTCTGAGAACGTGTCATCTCCATTTTTGCAGAGTGCATGAGTATTTTGTGTAGAACTCTTACATTTATCTCATTAATTTTTCTTACTATAAAACATTTTTAAGAGACTCCACATTCTTTCCAGCTACTGTGAAGATACAGAATTATGACTGCTACAAACTGCTTCAGAAAAGCATATTACAGAAAAAGCTGCTGCCTGGATTAATATTGTGCACTGTAGGCTCACAGCCTTCACAGCAGGTTGGAGGATCCATTGCTCAGTTAAATACATGCATAGCAAGCATTACATATCTTTGCCCTCTTATCCAATGTGTGCTAGTGTTAAGGTGCACTCAAGCCATTATGATCACTTTCCACATTGTACAAGATGTCCTGTTACCGCTGCTAGCCTGATGCTGAGTGACACCTATGAGAAACAATTCTTAGGTATATTATTTAGGGAAGTAACAACTCAGCTGCTATCCTGCCGCTGCCAGGCACATCATAGCTTTATGAGCGGACACCAGTATGTCATAGAATTAATGTATTTCTGATCATACCTGCGGAGCCATTGAGGATGTATCTTTACTAATAGCAGTGCAACCATTTTGTCCATCACTATACATACAGACTTATCCAGAAATCTTGATGGCTCCATGTCAACAGCGCTCATTCAGAAAGGACATGTAAAGATTTGCTGTCACTACAAAAACACTTTTGCGTGAATTACAAGCTGTGTGCCTGCTTACCAGTCATTCACTACTGCCAGGTGATGTGAGAAGTCTGTCCTTTAAGTCTGACATGTGAAATTTGAATATAGAACAGAATAGTCCCAATAGAAAGTGTACAACCAACATGAATGGCACATGCTGTGATTTCTCTGCACAAGGAGATGGTGTGAAACCATTCATGCTTATGTTAGAGATAATGTAGCATAGATGAAATGTGATGTGTTGGATTCAATGCTTCAGTAGTCTGATAATTTTGGCTTTTAGAAGTAAGAAGTAAGTTCAATATTCCATTGGAAAAATGGACATTTCCACCTTTCATAATGGCACAACAATCCATTTCTGACGCCAGAAAATGACATAGACTAAAATGACTACTTATATTTTACTTTTTCAAAAGCTATACCTCACTTAACAAAAATCTTATTTATGTCTAAGGACAGTGCAAGTGACTTGCAGTTAAAGCCTCCTGATAATATGTCCAAATAGTATTTTAAAAATGCCTACTTATTCTATAAATGGGAACCCTAATAATATACAATTATCTAGACATATATAGTTCCTTATTTTGATTTCTTCTAAGCCTATAAATTACTTCTCAGATTTCAAATGCCTCACAGCTTCCCACAAAACCTAGCAGCCTCTCTATAACACATTGCAGCATGAATGTCTATTTTGGCACTTTCTTCATCTTTATTCTGCAGCTCCTAGCCTGCTGCTACTGGGATTTCAGCTAGAAAATGTTCTTCCTTCATGGCTGGCCTTCACCAGGGACTCAGCCTAAGATTTAGTTCACTGAACTTTGACTAAAGTAGCATCTACTCTAATTTAATCAATAAGGCTCCTTCTAAAGTCAATGGGTTATGTAATCTTTCTAATTAAGACAGTGGTATGAAGTCAGCTTGAACCACCTACAGGCAATTCCTGTCTCTTTACTAAGATTGAAGAGAGACTGAATGAGGAGGCTAAGACTTACATATATATCATTAAAAAAAAGGACATGGACTGATTTTTGGCCTGAGCCAAACAAGTATGGCACAGTTTTGAGGCCCCCATTAATAGAATCATACAATAGTTAGGGTTGGAAAGGACTTAAGATCATCTAGTTCCAGCCCCCCTGCCAGGGGCAGGGACACCTCCCACTAAACCATGTCACCCAAGGC
>JASSUY010009218.1:0-17248 GCA_032466535.1 Forpus xanthops | reverse complement strand
CAAGGCAAGAAAAGAAGGTGAACACTTTAACCCTAAAAGTCTGTGAGGTTACTGAGGAAGACTCTTTACTTCATCCCAAGACCCCTGCCAGAGACCACCAGGAGGCAGTGCGCATGCGGGAGGGACTTGTGAAACTCAACCGAGGGCATGTGTTAAGAGATGTGCATGTTGGCGGAGACTCCCCGCGCACCCAGCGCTGTTTGCTTATCTCTGTTCAATAAAATTTAAAAAAAACCTGCAAAGTGAGTCATTTATCACAGGGTTGACATATGAGCACAAGTAGATTAAACTTGTTGGGCTGATGCTGCTCTTTCCTGCTTCTTACAGAGGTGGCCACTCACAGCTGGGAAGGTTGGTCCAGCTCTAATGCTATTTCTTGAACAGCTTACTACTGGCATAGCAAGGCAAAAGTCCAGCTGTAAAGTAATGCCATTCAGGAGCAGCCTCACATGGAGCACATGGGGACAGCAGCCACAGGGAAAAGTCAGAGCACTCCTACACACTTCAGCTACCTGAGTTAAATCGAGGCATCACCCTTGAGCCCTCTTAATACCCTTTCTATTTGTTGTTCTTACTTCATTTACACAAAAAGCCATTTTCTATGTCCTGTTCTGAAACCCCTTGTACATGCAATTTCTCAAGCTTAGCAGAGACTACAAAATTTACTCTCTGTTATTTAGCACCTCAAGCTAGACAGCAACTTGGCTGTAGAAAGAAACAGTCAGTCTTTAATTCACCATTAAACACAGATGACTCTTAAACTGTTCACAGTGCATTTTTATTAAACAAAAGGCATATTACTGGCTTTGAGCCGTTTCACGTTAATATTTCTTGGTCAAGATCTAATAATGTAAAACATCCTGAAAAATGTTGAAAGATTCATATAACAAGATTTGTATGTCAGATCACATAAAACTGAGAAATTTAAGGTTGATTAGTTGGAAATTATTATACTGTATGAACTGAATGTTGCTGAAATCTATAAAAAAACAGCATGAACATAAGCATAAGCAGAAATTCTGATATTTATTCCAGGTGTATCTGGTTTCTCGGTTTGGCAAGGCTAATATAACCATGGCGTCTGTTCTACAAATAACTTCTGAAGTCACTCACCAATTTAAACCAACTTAATAAAGAATTTAACTTCTCAAAGTTCATATGATAATCGGAATCTGGATAGAGGAAAGAGACACAAATTGTTGTCTCCCTGAGGCAAAAGCAAATACAGCTTATCCCTTTACTTTCTTTGAGAGGAATCAGACATCTGGCTATTCAGCAATTATACATTGGTAAGCAATCACCACAAACATAACATCAAACCACCTATAGTAAGTGATAAGAAAATACCTAAATGAAGTTGAGGAGGAGGCAACTACTGTTTATGGCATGAAGAAAGGATAAAATCCACAGGACAAAATTCAAAGGAAAGAAAAATTTGCTACTTCCACTACCTGTTGAATAATCTTTTCCATCAAAACTTCTTTCACAAAACGACCTGATTTTTCTTAAGGACTATGCTCCAAGGCAAAACAAATGCTAAGTTTTAGCTAAGCCAAGCTTGAGAGCATAAACAAATAGGCACTACGTGAACCTACACATAGACATTAGGGAAGTTAAGAGAAATAATCTTCAGCAGAGTAGGGTGTGAATTTAAAATGCATCAGCATGCCACACAAACATTCAGTGTAGACCTTTAAACTATATCTATCTTATTAAATTCAGTGGTGCTTGGGAATATTTCTAGATGATGGAACACAGCTAGCTATATGACAGATGCTGGAACACAATTATCTAATGAGTAAATGCTTAAATGTTCCTTGGTACTAATTTGGCATGTGCCAACTAGCATGGCCTAAGCTGTACCCAGAAATAGAGCTTGCACAGGCTAGCTCATTTCCAATAAACAGTTTACATACAAAACTCTGTTCTGGAGCTAAAACAACTTGCTACCAGAGATGTTGGCAGCATCATGCCAGTTGACCTCAGCACCCAAAAGCATTCTCGTGTATATAATTCACTAGTATAGACACAGCGCTAGTGAGAACTACAAAGAATGTAGCTAACACTGTCTCAGACAGTGAATAGCTTGTCCCAGACAGAGAATCATTGTGTACATCTGTAGTAGGAATGAATGATGAGCAGATATTATTTTCATGTTTGATTCTTGCTCTGTGACTCTTTTGTATATGCAGGCTCTAAATGTGATGTCAGTGTGCATGATTCAAAGCATGCGTTGCCATGTAATTTTTCATATTTCAAGAGAAAAGTGGTAATCAAGGATTTCTACAGTTGCTTTTTAATGAAAATTGGAATGCTCACTTAAAAATGATCTTCTCACTAGCAATCAGTAAACATGAAAAAATAAGGCTTATCCAGTAAATTAGTCAGTACAAATTATGCTTCCACTCTGGTATTAATGACTCAACATCAGCTTGGCAGAAGATATTTAGCTGGGTCTCTCAGGGATCTATTCTGGCTTCAATATCATTCAATACTTTCATTAATGACTTGGAGGCAGAGGTTGGGAATATATTAATTGCATTTGTAGATAAATGCAGTGTTGAAAGTAACCAAAATACTGTGGCAGTACAGGACATGTAAATGGCAGAGCCTGTGTCTACCTCACCTGTGTAAAGTATGGCAAAAGAGTGATAACCGTAACCAGGGATTCTGGATATGAATGTCTTACCAATAACAAAAAATAATTATAATTAAGTAGATTATTATTTCTAGAAAAGGACATAGAATCCAATGAGTTTACATGGAGTTTTTCTGGTAAGAGGAACAACCAGATGTACACATATAAAATATGGCAATCAGTAACTTTGCAGTTAGAAAAAATGATCTAGGTACTTTAGAAGATGATGAATTAAATGAGTCAACAACATGACATATTTCAAATACAGTAAATGCTATCTGGGTTGTATTATTAAGAGTGTCATGTTAAACAAGCTAGGCAATTATGCTGCATTGCTTAGCAGTACATCAGAGCACTTTAGAATACTATTTTAAGATCCAGTTACTCCTTAAAAGAGTGCAGAGGAGGGAAAAAAAAAAAAAAAAAAAAAAAGGAGGAAAAATTGGAACAGTTTTCCAAAGCAACAAATGAATAAAATTTGGAAGAAAGTCTCAAGTGGAAGAGTTTGAAAAACAATAAAATATGCAGATTTCATAAATGTTAAATAAATTGTTTCTGTAAAATTTTACATGGCTCAACTCTCTTTACATATTAACAGAACTAAACATAATGCTACAGGATTAATTTTAAGGATTAAGATAGAAATCTGAGCATAAATATTTTGTAAAGCTTTGTCTTCAAGTTGGCAATGAAAACTGTCATACGAGTCCGATGAAAACACCAATCAGTGTGAGAAAATAGTCACATTATGTAGGGTTAATGGGAAAATCATTCTTTCACAACAGTTTGGGAATCCTGGGACCATAAGCCAGATAAGTGTCTTTTGTGAAGAAGCCACAGCCGTTCCTGGCAGAAGGGCTAGAAACAGTATTACCCATGAATCTCATTGCTACTGGAAGTTTCCCTGGAGGAAGTGCATTAACTGGTACAGTGAAAAAGATTTCCAGGCAAAATACATAGAGAAAAGCTTTACATCACCAGTGAAGAGGGTGTAACAGAGGCAGACCAATTTAGACAACTGAAAATAAAAAATAATAGTTTCAGGAAATTTAATCCATGGTATAGAAGCACATTAATGTTTCATACAGGATCAGAAGAAAGGATAGATGATAAGCAGAGAAGAGACCCTTTGAAAGGTTGCTTTGTACACCTAGTCTTATGAATAGTCCCACAGAGGTGAGTTTCAGGAGCGGGAACTATGGGGAAGGGAATAGACAGTGTAGCAGTGCAGGAATGGAGGTGATCCCTACTGCAGGAAAAAGAGACATTTACATAAGTAAGCTGAGTGCAATATTTATATGATAAAGACACTTTGAGTCAGGATGCGGGAAAGGATTCATATAGTGTCTCTGTGAATCATCTTTCTGCAGGGCTATGTGGCCCATGGCAATTACAAATCTTTTTACCTTGCGATACAGAGCAAGAAGCTCCAGAAAATAAATTATTATGAGGTCTACTTCAATGCAAAATAATGGGTGTAAGCTCACTTCTTTTATCTTACATCTGTTTTGAATACTATTCCACTGAGGCTGAAATATGTCTTACCTTTTTTTAGCTGTCTACCAATTAGTTATCCATTGTTAGTCACTTGTTTGGATCTCTGTCTAGTCAGCAAAGGAAAATATATTCTCAGAGGAACCTCCATTTCTTATTCTCTTCTTTGCTTTCTCTCTTTTCCTCCTCCCTTCTTTACAGCTTTTTCTTCTTTCTTTTCTATCTTTCTTTCTACCTTTCTATCTTTCTTATTTGCCATAGTTTTCTGCAAACTTTATGTATTGATCTAGCTCCAGAGGTGTCTGATGTACATCATAGCTGGGTGCAGCTAATGAGTAGGAAGTGAAGATAAATAAATATGTACCTGTCAGTAGTGTGGAGCTGTCAAGAGTACAGATAGCCACCCAACAGAAACTAATGACATCACTAAGTAAAAGCTACTAGTTTGGTTTCTTTTTAGTTTGTTTGGGTTTTTTTATTTAAATACTTACTGAATATTTCCTGAAAGAACCCAATGTTCCCCACCATGCTCTCTCCTCGTCAACCAGAAAAGCTCTTTTTCTTTTTTTTTCTAATAGCTTCATTATGTTTTTCTGGGGTTTTTTTGTATGTTAGTTGGTTTTTTTTTCCTGTGCTGTCCTCTGTGTACAACATTTTCCCTAGACGATAAACTTGCTATCATAGGCAGTTCACTAGATGGCACATGGAAAAGTCTTGCACACATAATAATATATTTTAATTAGTACTAAAGGGAATTACATGTATAAATACCACATACTCTTGGAACTCCATTTAATGCAAAGTTGGAAGATTTTTGAACTTCTCCTCTATTAAAACAAATGGACTATTTCAAAAATAAAAAGAAGATATGTTTTCCTTTTATCTTAACAATTCTTGGCTCTTGGTTACAGCCCCTAATCCAATAATCTTTACCACAGTAACGATTCTGTGAGAAAGAAACGGACTCAGCTTCTCCCAAGTACAAGTTATATTTCTGCATTTATCAAATTATGAACTATTTCATTATAGCCACTAAAAAAAAAAAAACTGGAAAAGTCTGATTTACTGAGTGAATAAGCACGTAGTTGAAAAATCTCTGTGTTCCCTTAGATTTTGATGATTCTCATTTACTGCAATCAGAATTGCAGTTTATTGCTTATAGTATTTAGAGGTCATGATATAGGAGAAGGAGAAAGAAGGAACTTGATGGAAACATCGATGTACTCCAAATACAATGGCAGTCTTGTGTGTCATGGACTAACAGAAAGAATTGATTAGTTATACCATACCATTATAAATCTTGTTTGCTCTACATAGAAAAGCAAAATAATAATAGAAAGAAAAATATAATTGGAAACAACATATGTGATGAATGATAGAGAGCAATTTAGTTCTTCAGATAGGTGATCACTCATTTGGAAGGAAATACTAAAATTCCAAAAGGAAAAAGAAGTCTCATATATTTAATGGTTAGGTCGTTTGGGCTTTTTTAAGATAGAAATTAAATATTAACCAGAAACATAAGTTATTGAACTGGTAAATTCAAAAGTTTAACAGAACTTTCATGAGCAATCTGAATAGTGGAAAATACCTATATGAATTAGGAATAAAATTTATAAATCTCCTCTTACAAGTTTCTGAAAGAAAATAAGTCCTTTCATTACTAATTATACCATGAAATCTCTTAATGAGCAGCAACTGAAAGCAATTGATTTTAGAAACAATTTTTTTTGTTTTTTCTTGCTTTTTAATCCCTTTATTTACAAAAGGAAATGCTTGGATATGTCACAAAAAGATCCAATCTACCAAGCATTGTTAACTTTAATCATAGCACTCATATACGCAAATGTTTACAAAATCAACACTCAATTAAGTATTTAAAACTACAAGGACTGAAGCCATATGATTTTCAAGCACTAATTGCTTTTCCATTTACAACTGTGGAATCCACAAGCAATATTTTCTCAATGTGGATAGATCATTACACTGACAAAAAAAAAAAAAAAATGAAAGGAAAAAAGATATTTATCTGAAATGTCTTTCTCTTGTTAAAAGAAATATGAAGGAATTCAGCCAGGAATTTCATTTTGCTTAATAGATAAGTGACATGGTTAAATCACACCTGTCATTTTAAGGATGAAAAGATATGCCAGGATGTGAATTGCAACTATAAATCTTCTATATATGAATAGGATAGCAGACAGTCTCAGGTTCAGTTTTCTAAGCCATGATTTGTTGACAGTAATGGCCTTGATAATTAGCAGCAAGTTTTTATAATGTTTAAGCAGCAAACTTCAAGGGTCACTGCTTTTAAAACAAACCTCAGGGTTATTTGAATTACGTTGTGTTGCGGAATCAGAAGTCTGGCACCTCATAAATCTCCTTGCATTCTTAACTGGTATTGACAGGACTCTGTTGTAGCATTACATGACTTCTGATTTATATTTTATGGGAAATGCAGTACTCACTGTGGAAGTATTGAAATCCTGGAAATTCTCAGAGGATGGCTTTATTGTATTAATAGGGTAACACAAATAGAGTTTAAATTGTCTATTGTTCCATAACTTGCAAAAGGAGACTGAAAGTATACTATATGTTCCTCTATACGAAATGCTGAAGAAAGCTTATTTTTATGACTAAAATCTGACAGCTAGATACAGTGTTATGAAAGCTACCCTTATAGCACATCAGCATCAAGTCAATCAATAAGAACCACCTTCTTTCACTGCTCAATATGCCAGGAACTGCTTCCTCCTATGCAATCTTTTTACAGGAGCCTAAGTTCGTCAGAGAGAAAGCAGCCGCTTCTAGAATTAAATCAATCACTCTTTAAAGGTACTTCCCCCTATACCTGCTATAAAGGGAGCCTGGACTTATTTTACAAAAAAGGGTAAAATAGGGTGAGAACTTCAAGCAAAAATATTACTTAGACTGAAACTCTGTCCAACTGACTTCTCTGTTACCAACAGCAAATGCCATAGGTCCTATAAGCTCTTTGGAGTAATTATGTTCCCTACTGCCTCCACAAATGGGAATTTTGCTAAATTTCTGCTTAACTACCCCTAACTGCATGCATAGGTTGTGGGGATACTCTTGGCATATGGAAGAAGGTTGTCAGTAAGATTGGATCTAGACAGTGGGCATGCATGTGCTGGATGTCTGACACACTGGATTTCCTATCCTCTGCTCCAGAAAATGAGAGCCATTTTGAATACCTTGCTCCACTCCTCCCTCAGCAAGCCTTGCAGGAGGGTATCCTCCAGGCGCATGTGATTCTTGGCTACACAGGTCTCCTTATCAAGTTTCTACCTTTATACATCGTTCCAGACAGCATGAGCACACCAAAACCCCACATGAGCAGGCCTTATGAGATGTAGCTCCTCAGTCTCTAAACTGCACTAGGAAAACACTTCCTTATACACATAATACTTTGACTCTGTTTCCTCACTGTTATGCCCCATCTAGCAATTAATTCACAGGCTTTTTGAGTATCAAGTTGGTAAAATATGCCTGCTGGGCAGCATGCTCCACGTTTCACTGTGAATGAATAGAAAAGTGTTCACACATGGATATGTTCATGGACATGAAGCAGTTCTTGGCATTCCCCTTGTTTCCTGCAGTGAGGAGACAGAAAGCAAATGTGCACCATATACACCAGCTACAGTCTTTTTCCACTCCTCAAAACCCCCTCGTTGATGTCATCTTTTTCTCTTTTTCTTTATAGCTGTGAATCTTGAGGCCCCTCAATGACCTGGTATCTCTTCATCACCTTTCTGTTGGCCCTGGCACCAGGAAAATTCAGCTGTGGGGAAAGAGGACAACTTCAGGCTACTTCTGTTGCCTTGTCCTGTCACACCTCCATGCATCACATTGGCAGGCATTGCCCACCTGTCCTTGGATAATACTTTCAAGGAATGATGAATGCTTTTGTGTGACTCTGCTTGGTACCTCCTGCTATTTCCCTGCCCTTATGTTTGTGACTTTTTAATTGTTATCCTCCTCCATTTTCTATTTATTATTTTGGGCTTATTCATTTTGCTCACTCCAGAGGGGAGTTTTTCCCTCTATCTTCCCTTTGGGAACAGGATGTGCACTTCAGAGGAAGACCTTTTCGCTGAGAATGAATCTGTCTATAAGTAAAAGAATTAAAAGGATCACCAGCTGCTAGTTTATGTTAAGGGAATAATATAAGATCAAGATACACATAATCTTTCTTCCAGTGCTCTTATTTACCACTTATCTCCATAAGTTGCCTCTTCTACCTGCTACCTGGATTTTGTAAGTCATCAAAGTTGGAGATTTTCGGATTTCACATCTATGTTAACATGATTAAAAGTGTTAGTTGACCTCTTCTTTTGATCAACCCTACACTTCAGCTCCATAACTGTATGCAGCAAAAAGTAATGTGATGTAGCAATATTTTATGTGGAAAACAACCAGTCTTCCTTTTTTTTTGCTTTATACTTGCTATTTGATAATTTCATTGGATTGTCCCTAAATGCTGCATTGTGAGACTTGGTGAATAATAGTTCCTGATTTATTTTTGCAATATGGTGTATGATTTTGTACACTTCTTTTACATAACTTTCTTTATATGTTATCCTCAGTTACCATAATTTGCCCTCCAAATGAGGAGTTTAAAGTATTTAGTTTATTGCATGTGGTACTGATAGCTCAGATGGAACATTTCTTTATTCCTTTTTTGCACGTGGGTCAATACTAGAAATTAATGTGGTAATTTCTAGTATTATCATTTTGGAGTCTCATTATTCATTTTTGCAATACATGAGGTTTTCTGTTTATTTTCTTCCCTTCTCTGAATAATTACACCCTTCTCATTCTAGGATTTTACTGAATCATCTCAATCATTTTTAGCTCTTTGATTAATGTGAAGAGAGATGATCTTTGCATATAATTGCTGTCCTATTGGTAGTGGTAGGATAACTCTCATACATTATTACAGTAAAATTATAAACAAAATAATTCTATGCCAGTTATGTACAGTTATTTTCCTTTCAAGGCATTACCAAAAATCTGTTTTACCTTCTTGTTGGTGTTTTCTCTTCTTTTGTTCACTTATTTATGTACTCATTTAATATATTATTTGTCTTCATTTACTCATGGCAATATTTTGTCACATACATTCATAATGAGCACTTACATGTTACTTCTTAGTCCTACCAATTTATCTCATTGTAACACACACATGAGCATTCAAATAATTGTATGATTTGGTCCCTACATTTTAAGTCTTTGTACTCAAAGAAAGTATATTGCTCTACATTTGTTAAGTATTGTAACAATTTTCAGAACTACAAGAAGTAATAAACAGTATGTTTTATAAAAATGGTATAATTTTATAAGTAGAAATAAAGGCCAATATAGTCATTAATCTTTATTCTGATGGGCTAAAGAAAACAGCTTAAAGCAAAACCATGATTTCTTTCACAAGCCTAAAATTCATGAAGCAGTATGCTGCATCTCCTGAAAGAGTTTAGGAACAGTTGCTTTCCTCTGGGGCATTGCAACTTCATACCACTTTCTTCCTCTGAGCTGTACCTAAGTGGAATAATTGAACCCATAATTTGCAGTTACACTAGAGGGAATACAATTATAAAGATTCTCGCTCCTAAAACACGTCTTTTTTTCATTTGGTTTAGGCACTTAGGAGTCTAATTCCTATTGACTTTCAAATGTGATTTAGCCTCATGTGCCAGATTTGTAAAGGTATTTAGGTTCCTAATTCCTGCAATCAATGGAAGATGGTAGCCTATAAAAATCTGGCCCTGAGGTGCATAATTTCTATTGACTTTCCTAAGTGTCTAAGCCACTTTCAAACTTCTGAGTCACGCAGGTGTTTTTGAAAAGTCACTAAATACTGTCTACCTCTCTGGTGACTGAGCAAGTGGTAATCACAGTTACAGTGCGAATACACTCTTAGCCTTTTACGAAGGGAGCTGACACTGCCTGTAGCTGAAGAAATGGCACAGAAGTAATTGATTCATTGATTAGATGCAATTACTATATAAGGCACAACTCCCAGACTTCTTTTGCTCACATACGATGATCACCATTACTACTATTGCAGCTAACGGCATTCATGTAAGCAGCAGCTGTTCCCCCTATCTATACAGGAAACAGAGCTGGACTTTTAAGACATCAGTCATATTTTGCTCTGGTAAATTTAGTTCTTTGTCAGCAGTTCATTCTACACAAAATTTTATTAGTCTCCCTGAATGCTCAGTTAAAACACAACTAAATCTTTTTGGGTAGAGGTGAAGATCAAAATAAAAAATATGAAAAAGGTACTCACTAATTAAATTTATTACATTTTGCAGCCAGTGTACAAAGCATAGGCTTCCTGTGTGTGCCTTTTAAGAAAAGTGTGGGCAGAGCACTTGTTTTCACAAAATGTGGACCATATGTTAGTTTTAGTACATGTACTTCCACTGAAATCAAATGGATTTTCTGATTCATATCTGAACATGTCTGTAGCTCTTTATATGCAAATAAAAAAAGACATTGTCCATTTTTTATATAAATTATGCCCAGATTGAACCATATGCTTTGAACCATATGCATTTTCAGGCATTGATATACAAGCACATATTCCATAACAATGTGTTGGTAAAGGTATATCCAGAGAGGTGGTGTGGATGAAAGGTTAGTTAATAAGGCTAAATAAGTTCAAACTGATTCTGTAGTAAAAGTTTTATAATAAATGTGTTCCTGAAAACTGAAAAAAAAAAAAGTTCCATACACATATTTCTCTTTTCTCAAATAAAAACTACCAAAAAAACAAAATCCCATGCACACGTGCTTCAGAAAACAGCTGTGATTTTTATAATGAAATTTTGCAGGCAATTAGCTTGGAATGTAGAATAATTAGTTTAAGAAATTTAAATTGGGCAAGATGTTGTGGTTTTAAAGCAACTAGTGCACATTCTCAGAAGCTTCTTGCTATTGGGATATTTACTTTGCATCGAGTACTGCAGATTCATAATATGCAATCTGTACTATTACTGCAACACAGTGCATCCGTGTTCAAAGGTGTCATTACTTTAATGCTGCAGAGTAACAAAAGTAGTAACTGCTTTTTCGTATATATAAAACATAAAGGATGTTGGAAATGAACTTGCTTTGTAACTGCAGTAGAAGATGCAGGTCCCTATAGCTGCTTTAAATTATTGTGCATACACATTCATGCTACATATGATAATGACCTTTGGGAAGAGTATGAAAAATATAACTCAGTGTTAAAGAAAATATAAACACTGAGGAAGTCTGCAAACCCAATGCACTGTAAGAGAACATTCTGATGCTGCCATATGTGTGTTTTTTTCCTGACATGACCTCTTTTTCCTCCCAGAAATGGTGTCTAGGTGGAACTCAAGTATTTTTAACATTTTTTTGAGAATTCCAGATGCCTGGAAGCTCACCTGGAAGAGCCTCACAGACATATTGGCTACATATGGGCAGGTCAATGCATCTAATTTTATGTGCATATGCAGGCCATCTGTACAGCTCAGGTGAAGCAAGCACAGAGCTTTGGATGCATTTCTTATGGAAAACTCTGCAGAAGAAGGTAAACCCATAAATTGTTTAGGCTGAAAGCATGCCTCCATTTATGCTTAGAGAACTACATAATGAAAGACTGAGTCCCAGATACTGCTTTAAGATTCAGACTATTGCCATACCATGGAGCTCTTCACCAAATAAATTGAAATTATCATCTTCTGCAGTGTTGTCTCTACAGTCCTGTTCAGATGCTCGCACAAAGATGCAGAGTGTCCTACCGGGCCAAAAAAGTTGATCTGTGTAAAGCAATACATGGCCTTTTAAAGCCATCACGTCATGAGGACACAGATAGCTCATGAGGCTCAGATAGCACCATGTATCAAACACAGCTGAGAGCATATCTTTAACAGGTAATTCACTGTTTAGCTGCTTCACTGTACTAGGGTGTTACAGCAAAAACTGAATACAATATATTACTATTCAAGAACACTTCAGTACTCAGTCAGAAGACTGTGAGATAATTCTTCATAAGATATAGCATCTTCTGTTCCAAAGGTTATATATAAAGTTAGGAATCTATTCACCACTGACACTGTCTCAAATCTAGTCTGAACTTTAACATTCCTTACTCTATTGGGTTAACACCAGCTTAGAACAACTTTTTCACTTATCATTCAATCATGCATGGGGTCTCCATCTCCAAAATTAAAAACAGATGGTGAGGTGGGATTCATTCCCAGTTCTAAGGAGCACTTTACTATACTTTCTTTGCTCCAGAAATGATTGAGAATGCAGCTCCAAAATATAGGTGTGCAGATTGCTTTTCATGGGGAAAGCCTGGTTTGTGCAGAATCCCCTTTAACTATTGCTGTGCCTCACTGCTTTCTAGTATCTAAATCTAAGATCAATAAAGTAATGGATGAAAATTAAAGTGATTATTTCAAGAAATGTTACATACTCTAATATTTCTAGCTACTTCCATGTCAGCAGCACATATTTTCAGACAGCCACAGCACTCCAAGATATGCTTTAGCACATTGTTATGAATAAATCTTTTTTCTAAAAATTGGGTGAAATTTATGTATATGTTATATATAAATAAGTGGGAAGTAAAAGTTAGTAATTCTTTTTTATCTGTTTTTTAGAATTTATCCAAAACGCTTCATGGTACTATACAAGAAAATTGTTACAACACAAGAGAGTATTTTAAGACAATCTGTGCTTGAATAAAAAAATAAACATACATACATAATTTTGAACCAGTACCATATAGAATATCATCCGATAAAATACAACGTGATTTCCTGCCTACCATTCTCTGCTATCCTCTATTAGGAGAATCCTTTCTTCTGTTTAACTTTTGAATCATAGGTACCCTCCAATTCCATAAGCCTACTGTTCATTCTTACTCCTTCCTGTTATCCAAAACCCCTCAATTTCATTTTACTTTTCTTCTAATGACACAAATGTTAATCTTCCCACTAAAAAAAAAAAAAATCAATCTCATTTTCTTCTGCTTTTGAGTTAATTCATCATTGTTTTATAAGATTTCTTTTTTTTGTCTAACCTAACACTATTTTCCAGCTTTTCTTCTCATGTGAGAAAAAATCTTAGTACAGTTTGTAATTCCTGTTTTTGACAGACTCTTTTCTATCTCAATCTGTCAGCTGTGTTTGATATTACTGACCTTTCCTTAACTCCTGCCTCACCTAGCTTCTGTGGTGCTTTCCTGGATCCTCTTCTGCTTCTAACTGTCCTTTCAGCACATTCATCAAAGGAGAAACCCAGTGTGCTGGATCTACACACTGTGTTCTAGATTACCTTCTTTTTCTCTTTCATTTTTTCTTTACAGGTAATTTTATCTCCAGATGCAAACTGATTTTAATCTTTCTCTGCTGTGACAAATCACATTTCTACTTTGGCCAAACCTGTTTTCTCCTGTACAAATCAAAATACTGTTTCATCTATTGTACATTCTTGAAGATTCCTAATCATCAGTTCAAAATTCAGATGGCTAAAATAGGATCTTGTTCTTTCTCTTAAAAGCTTCCTCCATTTTTTTTTTTCATTGAAAAAAGCAACCAAAGACCTATCTGTCAATCCAATCATTCCCCTAACTGTCACAGGCACACGTATGAACAATTAAAAATGAGCAGTCATTTAGACTTACTTAATAGTTAATGATTAATAGGTACTTCTAGGCCAGTTCAGACTTTTCTCTAGATCTTTGTTTCCAGGTTAACTCTTTCGAAATGTCTCTTGATTGAAACTTTTTCTAGCCTTTTTATCTATTTCCACTGATTCCTGTCATCTGGCATTTCAGTTAGCAAAACATCCTTCTCCCAAGACCTAAGATAGGCTATCTTTCTCTTTCAATACTTGCAAAATGGTTCTGTAAAGATCTTTTTGATAGCTTGGCACTCTGACCAACTCAACTTATCCCTTTGTTTCTTTCCCTTGGCTTTCAGTTATTTCTTTCACTCAGCTCTGGCTACCTGTTTTTGCATTTTAGGAAGGGCCTTTCATAGTTTAACTCAGCCATTTTCATTCTATTAAATGCAGTTAATTTTTCTGTCAGGTCCTTTATGTTTTTTTCACCTTTTTTTTTTTTTTTTACTTGCATTTGGAAAGGTATCCTTGTGAACATCTGCAATCCTAATTCAAATTCACTAAATCTTAAAGTTTTCCTTTTCCTTAATGCCTTCAAAACACTTCCCAAATGTCCAGCAGTTAATGCTGAGCCAGCTGCCTCAAATGCTGACCTGTGTACTTTATTGTTTCCTTATTCTCCTATTGTAAAAATCTGACCTTGAACATGGTGAGTTCAGCTGTTCAAAGTGGTCAAAAATTCAGAAAACAACATACTCACTGTTTAAAGGAAATAAATGAAAGGTATGAAAGTGAGAAAAAAAAATTATTAAAATTACAAGGAATTGCAATAAAGCTCAATACCAATGAGAAGATTAAATTTATTAAATATAAAATATTATAAAGCTGAAAAATCAATAAACCAAAATTAATATTACAAACAAAGGCTCTAAGTATTAAATTAGTCTCGCATAGTATAGTCCATCCACAACCTCACTTCTGAAAGCTTTAGAAAGAAAATATTTTCTTGTCAAGAATTCATTGGTGAGTCTGAAGGAAAAAAAAAAAGATACTATTACTTTTTTTGTTATTATTTTTGTCATCAAATCTCTTCCATTAAGCACTCACAATCAGCAGGATGTCCACACTAAAGACATCCAACCAGTAGGCCACACAGTTACAAACACAGAAAAAAGATAGATACTTATATTCTTTCACTCCTTCAGCATATTTCTATGTTTTCCTTAGATCCTTTTAAGGTATTGCTGTCATTCCTTTTCTCACTCTCTTTCTGCTTTTCAATACTGAGAGCAATCCCAAGGGCAGCAGAATTGGAATGGCCCAGATATTTCAGCATAGCATCAGCAAGAGCAATGAAGGAGATGGACCTGGCCAGATAACTCATGCAACATCCTGCAGTAGCTAATAACAAAAATCAAATCAAGTAGCTAATAACAAAAATCAAATCAAGGTTTAGTAACTAGTCTGGAGAAGAAACTGTGATATAAGAACTGACTGATCCTCTTGAAAACATGTTTAGAAGACATACCTCAAAAAGTTCTAGCACACCCAGCTTTTACTGTTCCATCCCTATTTTTATTGCTGTCTTTTAAAAACAGGAAAATAAGAATTGTCACGCTGATTAATTCAAAATTCACCAACAGATGTAGTACATTTTCCACAGTGGGAAAATGAAGCTACATCTAACTTGCTGGAGGTATTCACCCCAGACAGTAATTCATGATCTGCAAGCCAAGTGGTGCAGTGTTTCACACCCACACAGCTTAAAGCTAGCTTCTGATAGAGTGGACAAGTCTTGTTCACACAGTATAAACACTTAGCCTGAATTTCCTGTGGGTCCTGTTTGATATACCTCAGAATGAACAGTGAAAAAGGCCATTATTTTCTCATTTTTTGGTGTGGAGTTTGGTTATTTTCTGTTGTTTGGAGGTTTTGATTTTTTTTTTTTTTTTTTTTTTTTTTTTTTTTTTTTTTTCTGGCTTAAAGGGCTTTGAATAATACAAGGGCCTTACTGCACTGGTGATTTTTATCATACAAATCAAGAATGTGCTACATTTATCCTAAATATTAACTGCTTGTTAGTGACAGGATTATGTTAACACAGCTGATTTTCTGAGTCCATTAATTTCTTTAAAATTAAAACAGTGTGTATTATTGGCTGTGACTTGGTTCCAGATTACATATACGGGAGGTCTCTAAGGTACAGACTTTCACTTATGATCATGCAATGCCTTACCATGGAGGTCCTGCTCTACAGTAATAGTAATTGTTGCAAATAGCAGTTAATGCTAGTATTTGGGTTTGTTTATGCTGCTATAGGATTAATGTTATTGGCATTATGGGAACAACTTTCAATTACAATCAGAGTCTGTGTTTAGTTCTTTCCAAACAGCCCCAAACCTCACCACAGAGATCCAAAGCCTTCTTCCCTGAAGGAAAGGTCCCTCCATCTCTTCACAGCAGGCAGAGGCATATAAACAAAGCCAAGGCTATGGAGGGATGAGGTAAAATAACTCTCTTAAACTAAGCAGCCCCAGGTTAAGGAACAGGTATTTCCAGGAATTAGGAATTTGAGAATAGAGGAAGAAGTGAGGTCATTTTCATGAAACGAGGTTGCCCCAGGCAGTCCTTTAACTCACTGTTGAAGACTTTCTCAGGGACTAGCCATCTGTCTAATGTTGACGTATACACTAAATAAGACAGTATGCCACAGAGCCATGTCTGTAGCTCTTGAGGGCTTGCTTGTACAACCCAAAATGTATTGCTGCATCTGACTCATCTGATTCCTTTTGCATAAAAAAAAGTGAAATTTTGGTTGCTGTATCATTTTGAGGCCAAATAATAGAAAAGGCTATAATTATTTGTCAAAAGCAGAGAGATCTATTAACCAACTTTTCAAAAGATGATTATATTGGTTTTGTTGTATAACCTTATATTATAGCATTAATGATAATGTTAGAGAGGTTGTATATTTAATTCAATGATATTACAAACAAATTTCGGTGACAAATTAACCTCTAGTTTGTTCTAGAAGAATGTAAGTTCCCCAGTCACTTTGACCTGTGCTTTTCTATGGCTTTTCTTTAATTGCCACCCACTGTTTAAATAATTAGCTATATACTAATCACTAATTAAAAAAAAAAAAGTGAAAGTAAGTCTAGGACCTACTAGAAAAAGAAACACCCAACAGGGATTTGTGTCACTCAACCTTAGCCTACTTCCATTAGGTAATAATCTAAACTTCCTTTACCATCAGCAGAGAAAAATTTAAAGTTCAAACTAATCTTTAGATTAGGTTGTAAGACTTCTTTTCTGACCTGCCACTGACTACGCAAGGATCCTAGGAGATGGTTTAAAGAAATTGACTACTGTTTAGCTGTCTAAAACTGGCTCTTAAGTTTTAGTTCATATCTTGAAACAAGGGGGCTTACAAAATTACAAAATGAAAATATAAACCTTTAGAAATCAGTTTTAAGTAATGTTAAGTGT
>JASSUY010009216.1:0-12335 GCA_032466535.1 Forpus xanthops | reverse complement strand
TAACTATAAACACTGGTGTTATCAGCACTGCTCCCAAGCTAAAAATCCAAAACACAGTGCTACACCAGCTACTGCTTTAAGAAAAATGACTGCTGCTGCTGAACCCATGACACCATTCCATCCATTGCTCTCATTGTAAATACCCTTTGTGAAAGGAAAATGTGGCTAATTTCTGGTTTGAATGAATGTCATCCCAAATTCTGTCACCAAAAGTCATTACTGTTCCATCTGCTAACGAAAAGAGCCTTCCAGATGATCCCCACCTTGGTAAGAGTACTGACTGAATGAATGGCCACCCACTAGTGTCTTTGCTTAGCTAAGTAAAGCTTTTTTAGCTTCTCACCCTAGGTGACAGTTTTCCAGGCCTTAGGAAATCTAATGCTAACCTGAAGGTCTCCAGAAAGCTTATGCTACTCTCAGGAAAACTTTTCCGTACAGGTTAGCCCGTTGTTCCATGTCTGCAATTCCTACTGTTCCTAAGAAATGCGAAACACTGTCCTTATCCCACTGGCATTGAATCTTCTGCTTTTAGCTTCCCACGTTGGTTTGGATGAACAGTTAATTCATTGCTGCCGATTTTTTCCCCTTTCAGACAAATATATTGGTTCAAGCAGGAGGGAGGCTTAATAAGTTACATACTCCAGACCCAAATGAGGCTGCCCCATGGTCAGCACTCAGCAGACCTCTAACACATCATTGATGGACAGAAAAGGACCTTATGAGAAGGTTTCTTGAGCTGTGCTCCTTGTCCAGTCCCTCTGACGTACTCCTGAACCATAGAATCATAGAATCACAGAATGGTTTGGGTCGGAAAGGACCTTAAGATCATCTAGTTCAACCCCCCTGCCATGGGCAGGGACACCTCCCACTAAACCATGTCACCCAAGGCTACATCCAACCCAGCCTTGAACACCGCCAGCAATGGAGCATTCACAACTTCCCTGGGCAACACATTCCATGTGCACGTATTCTGCAGACACCCACATTCCTCCATGATGCTTGGCCAAGAGTCCAAGGCTTCTTTGGGAAGGGTTTTTTTGCTGCACTTTGTGGTTGTTTTTCCTCCTTCAGTTTTTAAGTAAAGGTCTCTCTTCAGCTTGTGACAAGAGACAAGACTTGACTTCCTCTGTCCTTTCCTCTGTCAGCCTTTTAGCCCTGAAGACGGATGAGGCAGTGATGATCCTGTGCTATGCCATACTGGAGGGAATCTGCCTCTCTTCAGTAGTCACTCAGGCTTGGAAGGAGACAGAAGATCGAATCCTTGGGTTCGGGGATTCGGTAAAGACGTTGATGTTCCCCTTTGACTCCCTCTGTGTGCAGGGCTCCCTCAGTGCTGACCACAGTGCTCTGGCAGCCAGAGCTCATCAGCACTGTCCTTTTGGGTGCCACCTCCTGGGAGAAGCTGACCTGGTGACCAGGGAAGCAATCTCCAAGGCAGGGGTATGGGAGCTCCTCAGGCTCCTTTTTCCCTGCTGACCTCCTGACTGCATTCACCCCAGGTGTGTGACAGCCTCGGGCGGCATCACATGGACCTGTGTCCTGACTGCGCTTTCTGCTCACTGAAGATGGAGCAATGTCAAAACATGCATACCCTGAACCGTGTTCACTGCAAAACAGGCAGCTTCTCCCCTTACATCAACCCTCAGATCTCAGCCCAGCACGAGGCTGCAAGCAACAAGGTAATGAGGATGCTGCATGTCCTGAGGAGGAGCCCAGGCTGGGTGGTGGGGAGGGCAGGAAGAAGCATAGCTCTCTTTATCCCATTTTTGCAGACCAGCTTCCCAGAGACCTCGCAGTACCATGGCATGGAGGTTTTCAGAGGGCTGAGGGCAGAGTACTGGTGCAGCCAGTTGGCCACTCATGGCTGCGAGGATGCTCGTGTGGCCCTCTGGCTGAAGGCAGAGTACAGTGCCTTCAAAGGTGGAGATGCTCCAAACCAGGTGGGTGCCCAGTGGATGCTCGCATCTCTCTTTCTCCTCTTCTTCCTCCTGCATTCATTCACATCTCCCCCCAGATCTGTGACTCAGATGGAATTCAGCACCCTAGCTACTGTGGGTTCAAAAGCCACCAGTGTCTCCAGCAGAGCCTCAAAAACCAGAGGGTAAGAAGCAGCCTGCACTGCCCTTTACATAGCCCTCTCGATCACTGGTCCCTCCACAACCAGCCCAAGTCCCTGCAGAACTCACAGGCACACTGCATGTATTTGGAGGGGGTGACAAATAGAGACCCAAGCACAGCTGGCATGTAATTGAAGCCATGGGATTTGCACAGAGCTGTAAGGGATGGCACCAGAAACAGCACTAATGTTAAGACAGAGGAGCTGTGGGGAGCCCTCCATCTGTCAGGGTATCCCTGTCTGTCCCTGCAGGGGAAGGTCTCTCCCATCTACTGAGTGCTTCCTAGGTGATAACAAAACCCAAGCATGTAAGAGCAGCACAGAGCACTAGCCCATATCTCAGCTAAACATGCATTTAGCTATCAGCTTCTCATCCCGCTTCCCAGCTCGTTCTCCCCTCTTCCCCCTGGTGCCCCCATCATCCCATTCTCCAGATGCCATCCATCACGGGTTGTCATCCCTCTTTTCCTGGGGAAAGGATGGGCAGTGGTGTCAGTCCCATGAACTCAGGCTGCCTTTGCAGGTGTTTCGCCTCAGCTGCAGCAAGAACAAGACATACCGGGTGCTGAGCGAGAAGGAGGGAGAGGAGGAGGTGGAGCTGTGGCACCAGAGGTTCCTCGACCTCTCCAGGGGGTGATGCATGGCAGCGGTGATGAGCAGGAAGCTCAGGGCTCCATATCAGACTCTCTGGGGCTGTGGTGGGACATAGTAACCTGGATAGACTTGGACAGCTCTTCCCAGACCCCTTACTGCATATGGCAGCTCATCATGGCCAGATCTCACCCTCCGAGCATCTGCTCTGCGCCAGTGGCAGCAGCACACCATGAGGGGAGCCTCGCTCAACAGCATTTCACTGTGGCAACTGCTGGAACTCCTGAGAACACTTTTCTGCAGCCAAAGGAGCATCTGAGCATTGGAGAAGGCATCAGCCCTGGGAACCTGGATTTAGTCTCTAGCCCAAGCATCCTTGCCTGACATCACACCCACCTCTTGCCTCCCTCCCTCCCTGCATGCCTATACCAGTTAGTAGATCTCCCAAGGACATATAAAGAGCCCGTTGCTCCCATAAGCATAACTTGCTCCTTTCTCTCTGATGCCACTGCTCTATTACACCCCTCACTGACCCCTCTGATGCCCGAGATGGGTCCCTCTGTCCCCCTGCTCTGCACCATGGTGTTTCTCACTTGCTGTAGCCCATGTATCCCCCTGAGCATGAGGACTCCACCATGGCCTTTTCTCCTCCCAGCCCACAGGAAGGAGCAGAGCCAGGTACCCTCAGAGCTTGGAGCGAGAACTCTTGGGCACCAGGAGCTTGTGGGAGCCAAACCGTTGGGTGCAAAGCCTCTGTGGCCCCCTCAAACTTCTTCTTGAGGATGTTGCCCACCTTGCGGAAGGGAGGCATCACCTTCCAGCATGTGTGCATCTCGCAGGAGCCCGACACGCCATGGCACTTGCACTGCACCTTCATGTGGGCCAGGAGAGCATGGAGAGCTGCCAGTCAGACCTGGGACACCCTGACTCATAGTTTCTATGGCTGTGGGTGCAGCAGCCACTGCTCAGGAGAAATCACTGTAAGGATGCTCGCCTGGTGATGCTGCTCCTAAAGCTTTGGACCACTAAGGGAGATGGCTCTGTGGGGTCCTTTGGGACCCTTCGACACCCTCATTTCCTGGATGAGGTGTCCCATTGTGGGAGACAACTCAGCAGCCACCAGAAGTGAAAGGAGAGCGGGGTGGGAGATGCCAGGGGCTGAGCCTCCCACACAGAGGAGTTTGTCAGGGAGGACCCTGCTGCCTTGTGTCTAGGAGCCAAAGAGACTCTTGCTCATAGCTCCTTGCATGGCTCTTCCCACCCAAACACATGCAAAATCTGTTCACTGCTGTTTGGGGGCATAGGCAAGACCCTTTTCTCTGGCCTGCAATAAGAATGGTCTGCAGCCGCAGAGCAAAAGGTTTGATTTGAGCTACTGCTCCAAAGGGCCGGGTTGGTCAGGATGCACCAGTTTGCACCAGCTGCTACCTGCAATAGTCCACATGGGACCAAAAAGCCAAATCTGGCCGAATGAGGAAGCAGTTTAGCCAGAATACTAATATTTGTAATAACATACACATTTGGCTCCATTTACTGTGTGTTGACAGCTATGGTGGTAAGTGAAAGAGGGCACTGGCCACTCTGGGCACACTAGCCCAGGAAAAGAGCCAGTGTGTCAAGGAGATCCTGTGGACATACCAAAGGGACCCCATGCACTGCCTCCCCACCACTGTCCTTGGATGGCCACCTTGTCGAAGGCCTGCAGCCCCTGCAGCATGGAGCAGTTCCACGGCCAGGAGTGAAACTGGTGCTGGCAGCCCTCGATGGCCAGCTCCTCACTGCATCCATGACTTCCACCTCCCACTGCCAAACGTGGACCTGCTCTTCTACCAGCCCTGCCAGGCCCTTGCAGCCCCTGGGGTCCTGGAGGAGCACCCGCAGGGAAGTCTGCTTGGCCAGGTACCTGTGGGACATGGGAGGGAGTCAGTTGCAGAGAAGAGAGAACCAGAGTGGTGTCTGCCCTCTATAGAGTAGCCTTCTGGAGCCTTATTTCAGAGCAAAAATGGGGCAGGGAAGGGGATGTGCTGCCTCTTTCTGTACCAAATTGGACATTCCTGCTCCTCATCCTGATCTACACCTCTCCAGGTTCACTGTCCCTCTCCCCTCATGCTCCCAGACATGCCCCTCTTAATGTGCTTCTTTGGGGCTACCCAGTTCCTTCTTCCACCCTTTCTCGCAGATCTGCCTGTTTTCTTGGGAGACAGCACCTCCCCAGGTGACTTTCCAATCCAGACAGTACAAGTACAAAGCACGCTTACAGATCACAGCACGGACTTGCTGCACCAGGATCAGCACCACATACAGCCACACCATCTCCATCCCATCCCTGGTGAAACTCCACCTTCATCCACTGTGCAGGAGCCACCTGAATCCCATCCTCCAACCTCCCACTGCCTCTGCCCCATAGTCGCTCTCACAGCAGCTCCAGCCCAGCACTGCAGCACATGGGTACCCCCTGCCCTGGCAATGACTGTGGGGTGCTTTGGTGTGCAGTGCCAGCACTGAAGACCTGGTAGCCCACAGAAACCTGACAGGTTGGCTCTGAAGAGCCTCCACACTGGTGCTGTTCCCTACCTACAGCTCAGGCAGCATCATGGGAGAGCTCTGAATTAGGGGTCTGGGGCAGGCATCTGTCAGAGGGAGCTCACATGGTAAGGGACAGCTTCGCTGTCAGAGCCCTGGGCTCTGCCAGTGGTTGATCTGGTTTTCTTCATCCACAGTCAAGTCACTTCATGAGCAGGAAGCAGCCAACAGCAGACAAAGCCTTCCACACAAGGAAAACCTGGCAGCACCAAGCTGCTTGTTAGACCCACCAGCTCATTATTGCTCTGTCACCAAGTCCTTTGGAGAGATAGAGAGTTTCCCTGCTGTGAGAGCTCATGGAAGCAAACGGGAAGGTTTGCAGCCTCCTTCATCCCCAGCCACAGTCCTTGAGGACCCCCTCATCAGCCTCCTTTAGACTGGAGATTGTGCTTTTCTACCTGCAGCCCACATAGCTACAGCAAACAAACACAGCCTGGCTGCTCCCAGGTTCTCTTTCTCTGGCAGGTCTCCCTTCACCTCCTTCATTTTCTTCCCCATTTCAGGATGTTCAGTCCTTGCCCTTTTCCTAAGCAGACATGATGAGGGGGCTGCCCCTCTTCTCAGTGGGTAGGCTTTTCCTAATTGCTCCTAGGAGCCCAGGAAAATGTGGGTTGTGTGACCAGAATGTCCTGGGAGAAAAGCCTGCCATTCCCTGCAGGCCAGGTTAGTGCCAGCTATCCCCACCAGCCTGGAGGGTGAAACTCCTCACACAGCCCAGAGGCTTCTGCTTTTCCTGTCCATCAGTCAGAAAGTGAAACGTGGCTGCTCCAACCTTCCTATGGCTCTGCCATCATGGCCCCCCTTTGCTGTGCTCTTCCACATTTCCCTGCACAAAGAGGTATGAAGAGTACTAGGGTTTGTCAGTCATCCTTTCAAACCTCAGCAGCCCCTCTGATGTAGCACGCTTTCCACATCTCTCCTTACCTTCCCAGCAACCTGCATCCCTAGATCTGTTGGGTCCTTGTTCCAGCTCTCCGGGGTGGCAGGCATGTTGGGATCTGCACCATCGGGGTGTAGCCTCCGACACACCCCCCCGGTGATCTGGTCTTACCTGCTGTCGACTCAGCAGTGAGGAAATGCCAGGGGTTGTGCTGCTCTTCACCACGAGCTGAGCCTCCAAGGGGCAGTGTGAGCCCACCTGGGCATGGGGAGATGGAGATCGTGGGCTGATGCACTGAGACCTGGTGAGTGGAGCTGGGTGAGGGATGCTCTGGGGGTCGTGGGTTCATGGGCTAAGTGCCACCATGGCACGCATGGAAAAGCCAGGCTCAGGCAGGTGTGTGCATGTGTGTGAGGAGGGAGGGTCGCAGGAGAGGGGAAAGTTCCCATAGAGGCTGTCAGAGACTCCTTTTCCAAAGGGAGAAGGACATCTGCCCCCCCCCCCCCCCAATATATCTGCAAGCCTTTATCAGCACCAGAGCCTCAACGAGAACTGAGACACAAAAAGCTGTGAGAACAAAGATCCCAACAACCTGGAAATGAGCAAGGGTGGGTCGGGTTAAATGAGAGAAGCACTAAAAAGAGCAGGGTGAGATCAGTGCTTTGGGTGCTGTTGTACCCTCCAAGGACTCACGGGCAGCACGAACATACATCCCTCGGTGCGTCATTCCCTGAATGAGGAGGCAGTGCTGGCAGAACAAGGGAGAAAGGGAATGGGAAAGTCCAACAGCAGCAGGCAGCAGGCGGAGGAGTTGGTCAAGGGCTGCAGAGAAAGCAGGATCCCACTGGCACAGCACCTTCTCAAGGCAGCTGCTTCTGGCAAAGGACTACTGTTTGGATTAGGAGCGTGCCCATGACTCTGTCTTCTTCCAGGTGTGCTTGGACTGGCAATGTAGAAACAGGGCTTGAAGCAAGAGTGCCAGATGGGCTCTGCAGAGGGGCAGATCCCTTCCCAACTACATATGGCAGTGCTAGGTCACAGATGTCCTGCTAAATCAGCCATTGCAGTTTCTTAGCACCGTGCCTCCTGTAGCTTTAAATTACAGGGGCTGATATCTGTGGCAAACGTGCCTTTGCCTGCCACGGGCACTGACACCTCTGCAGAGCTCAGTTCTATTTGGGTCCCTGCCACATGCCAGCTGTGCACAGCTGGCAGGAGCTCAGTCCCAAAGCACCCAAGCCCATGGGACAGACAGGACCCTGAGCCTTTTGCACTGCCTGATAGTTAAATCAACTTTGCTCTCACTTCCTGTATTTCACTTCTACCTCCTGTTTAGCAGTGTTCTGGGGAGGGGGATGTTTTAATTTTCCCCTGTCAGTCCTGGCGGTGGCTGAGTTAGCATGGGAGCAAAGACATGCAATTGTTCGGCAATGTGACCCTGGGCAGGTCTCCTCAGTTGCAAGGACATCTGGGTGTTGCTTCTTTCATGATTATGTTTGTTTTCATAGGATGGGTTTTAGCTTAATCAGCTTTGGGTAGCAAGGTTCATTCTCTGCGGCCAGCCAGAAGTGCATAAGGAAGTGAGAAAGGAGCGGAGATGAGCTGCAGCATGACAGATGTAGAACTAGATACGGTGAGGTAAAGGATGGCTGTGATTTGGATGAACAAGTAGCCAAAGAGCCTGCCTGGTCCTGTTTTGATTCCAGCTGCTTTCAGTTCTGGTGCCTGGATCAACAGCTCTGCAGTGACAGCAGTCACTATCCAGCAAGCCTGAGTGCACCTTTGGCTCTTCACCAGCACAGAGGTAAGTGAGATGGAAACACCCAGAGAGCTGGCTGGTGTGGGGACACTGGGCACTGGTCCCCATGAGAAGCTGCACATGTGCTGCCAGACCTGACAATGGGGCTCTTGGGGAACCCTCTACACCTCTCTCAGTTGCCTAGTGAACCTACAAGTGCAAGGCATGTCTCAGTATTTACTCAGAGGTTTTAGGATCCTGTGATACTAAAAGCATGGGCAGACTGCAGAGCTTGTCATAGTGCCCACTATGGAAGTCTTGTTCCATGGGACCCTCAGGAGATGAAGGGGAATGGCACCTCCAGGGAATAGGCAGCAGCAGTGTGACCAGACCTCATGAGTTAAATATGGAGGTCTCAGTTTTGATGTCATCTATCTCTCATTAAAAAAACAGCCAACCTAAGTCTTGAATGCCTTCACAATTCTAATCATCACAATGATCTAATTTCTTGGTTAGAAAAAAAGGTGAAAAGTGGGGCTTAAATATCACCTACAGCAGATAAAAAGCATCCACGTTTATGATAAAATGTACCTTCGATTTCTAAAGCAAAGTTGGGTGGTTTTGAGGTTCGGTGCACTCTTTGTTACTTCCTTTTGGTTTCAGATTTACTTATCAAGATCGTGCAGTTTGTGTTTTCAGCTGCTCTGCTCTGCACCCTGGTGCCATATTCTCTGCATTGCCAGGGCAGCCCTGAAGAGGTGCAGGGTTTAAAACACAAGTCACTCTCAGAGACACTGACCCTGCGGCATGCTCAGCAAGCCTTTTCTTGCTCTCTTTTTCCACCTTGTTTCTCAGCCCTGTGCCTAACCCCCTGTCCCACCATGCTGTGTTCCTTTTTGCAGTGCTAGGAGGCAGTGTCTGTTGGTGAAATAGTGTCAGGAGAAAAGAAGCCCAGGACCAGACAATGAGATGCCAGGCACACATCACCTCAGGGCACTCTACCTATTCTGGCCCCTGTATGCAAGTACAGTAGGGGTGGGTGGGTGCATGCTCACCCAAATCCCCGTGGGTTTTGCATGCCCTGTGGGGTCTCCAGAACTACCACCTCTTTTTGCTGCCCCTGGAGAGAGATGACCACATTTGGCCCTATCTCTGGCTTGTCTCAGTCCAGCATCCCACACCAGCCAGGGCCCTGGGCAGCTCCTGAGCACCACAAGGAGGCACATAGAATTGAATCATAGAATAGTTAGGGATGGAAAACATCTTAAGATCATCTAGTTCCAACCCCTCTGACACGGCTGTTGTTCAAGTACGATGGCCACAGGAGGGGAGCTGTGAGAGGGGAGGACAGTGCATTCTTTCCAACTGCGGCTTTTGGGGTTGTCTGACCATCTTACAGCATCACATTCTCCTCTTCCATCACACAGCAGCAGCAGCCAACATTGCCCCCATCTCACACCTATACCACCACCTCTTCCTCCCACACTGGTGTTTTTCCTTCCTTGTTTCTGCAGCTTCTCTTCCCTTGCAGCAGTTGCTCAGAGGTGTGTGTCTGTGTACACACATGTACATATGCATGCATCATGTCTATGTCATTCCCCCTATCCCCCCTCCCAGGGCAAGAATATTGGCAGCAAATTCATCTTCTACCTAAAACCAGAAAGAAACATCTGCCTAGATAGGATCTGTAAGTTTGAATTACTCGTTTCTGTCCCTGCTGGGGTAGACCATGGTCTCAGCAGATGGCCTTCAAGGTAATATGATGCTTCCTCCACCTTCTGGGCCTCATAAGATCAGTTACCAAAGAGAAAGTTCCCTCAGGATCTCAAGTCAGCATCTCATTGTGAAGAGAATTGTGGTACCATTGCCTCCTTACACAGTCGTTGACTTGAGTCCTCTCAGCAGCTTTCATGTGGAGCAATGAGTACTTGAGGTTCTTTTAGATGCAGACACAAAGAACACGGCCTCTGGCTCTCAAACATTAACCAACAAGGATAATCCAACCAGTTTCAGCTCCCGGATATCAACCTGCTTAACTCTTAACTTTCCTTTTCAGTGAAGGGATCAGAATCCCAGGCTGGTTTGGGTTGGAAGGGACCTTTAAAACTCATCCCGTTCCAACTCCCTGCCACAGGCAGGGACACCCTCCACTATGGCAGGTTGCTCCAAGCCCCGTCCAACCTGGCTTTGAACACTGCCAGGGATGGGGCAGCCACAGCTTTTCTGGGCACACTGTGCCGGGGCCTCAGCACCCTCACAGGGAGGAACTTCTGCCTAAGAGCTCATCTCAATCTCAACTTTCTTTTAGCTTAAAGCCGTTACCTTTAAATGGTAAAGGAACAGTCAAAACAGTACCTGCAGAGCTCTGCAGAGAAACATTTTGCTCCCACAGCTTTGTCATTCCAAAGACCACATATGTACACATCTCATTTCAGGTCTCTGAGATCCTGACTACAGTATCCGTTATGGCAAATGTGAGACTCTCAGCTTAGCGTCACTGACACCTCCATAGAGGATTCTTACTTCTGTGTTTAATCCACCCACCGAAAAAAAAAATCCCTCCAAAAACCCCAATCTATTTTCTGCTCTCAATGATCTTTGCTGCCAGTTTAGAACTCTGCTGTTTGGTGTCTCAAAGGCTGATGGGCTCATACGTAAGGAATTATCACTCAGAAAATAGAGAAAAGATGATGGTGGGCAAAACACGGAACAGATTTCTTGCACTGGTGTTCATGGCAGGAAAGCCTGAGAGATTTCCACAGCCGAAACACTCTCTTCACTCCTTTAATCAAAGGGTGTTCTCTGATCAGATGGTGGTGGGGATGGCTGTGGAGCAGCACAATGAGCTAAATGGTGTCTGAAACCCCATAGCTCCTACTGCAGAGGTCAGAAAGCAGCTGAAGGTGGATGGCCTGACTAACTGTAGTGTAAAAACATTTGCCTAAAACTGCTTTTAAAGGCTCACTGCAGACACAGTTTGAGAAAAGGCTCTTGAGGGATTTCTGACCAGGGAGCATGATGTCTGTGCTGAACAAATGATAAGCTATAATAAAGGAGAAAAATCAATTGCCATGCAATCACATCTAATTACTGGGGAAGAGTCGTTGTAGCTTTTATAAAGGGATGCTGTGTCTCACAGCCCTTCTTTGAAGGAGCCAACAAGCACATGAACAGTGGCCCATGTGAATTTCCAAAAGGGCTTTCCACCAATGGTGCTTAAAGAAACTGAAATGAAAGGTGCCTACCTGGATAAAATGTGCCTACAAGATAGGACAGAGAATGAAGGCAGATGCTTGGTTTTCACAGTGGAGTTGTAAGACACTAGTGCTGGGGTTTGCACTGACTTATTCATGAGGGATGAATAATAATAAAATAACAAATATATTGGAGAAATAAGATGATTCAAGTTAGAAAAGATGAGGCTTGGCTGTGAAGAACTGCAGAGTTTAAGAGGAGCGTGAGTGACTGGCCTTAAAATACCATCCTCTAGCCAGTGATGAGAAAAGATGATCTGAACTGACCACTGTCCTTTGTGAGTGAGATCTACGCCTACTCAATTCAACCCATCAACATTGTGTATCCTTTGAGCACTCCACCACAGGGCTCACAAAAGCAGTAGCAGAAGTGGAAAGGTGCTGAGAAGGATGTTCAAAAGAACAGAACAGCTCCTCTGTGAGGAACAACTATGAAGAGGAGGACCCTTTAACCTCAGAAAACCAAACCAAAACCCAAAACAAAAAGAAGTTACTGAAGGGAATATGGCAGACATTTATAAAACCACCTGTGACAAGGTGAAGGTGAATAGGGACATTTCTACCACTGTCTCTTCCAGCACTAAAACCAGGAACTGAATCTAGCATAGTGATTCAAATAATAGTACACAGAAGTGGTTCTTCACCTGTGATGCAATTAAGCTTTGGAACTCCATGGCACTTCATGTTGTAGATGGCAAATCTTACACTGACTTTTTTTCCACTTAATATTGTGAAAGAAAAGTTCCCTCTCAAGTTCTTTATTGAATACCTCCTCTTGAATAGCTTGTCTGTGGAGACAAATCACCTCCACCTGACACCTGCCTGGTCTGGGTACACAAGTTAGAGCAGGTTACGGTCTCCCTCAGAGACCTCAGTCTCACTCACTTTATCTCAGTCAAAATCCTTGAGATTTGTTAAGACATTTAATTATTTCACTTGTATCCTGGGTTCAGCAGTAGCAGACATTTTTCTCCTCCTTAGTAGCTGGTGCAGTGCTGTGGTTTTGACTTTCAGCCTGGGAACAGCACTGATAACACCGGTGTTTTTAGTTGCTGCTCAGTAATATTTACTCTGACCAAGGACTTTCTGAGTCTCGTGTTCTGCCAGGGAGGAGGGGAAGCCGGGAAGAAGCAGAGACAGGACACCTGACCCAAACTGACCAAAGAGGTATTC
>JASSUY010009215.1:0-93866 GCA_032466535.1 Forpus xanthops | reverse complement strand
CAGAACTGCACACAATACTCCAAGTGAGGTCTCACAAGAGCAGAGTAGAGGGGCAGGATCACCTCCCTTGACCTGCTCGTCATGCTCCTTTTGTTGCAGCCCAGGATACGGTTGGCTTTCTGGTTTGCAAGCACACACTGAAACCAGCTCATGTTCATTTTTTCATCAACCAACACCCCCAAGTCCTTCTCCTCAGGGCTGCTCTGAATCTCTTTGCTGTTCAACCTGCAGCTGTGCCTGGGATTGCTCTGACCCAGGTGTATGACCTTGCACTTGGCATAGTTAAAATTCATGAGATTGGCATCCGCCCACTTCACAATCATGTCAAGGTTCCTCTCAATGGCATTCCTTCCCTCCAACGTGTCAACTAAACCACAGAGCTTGGTGTCATCGGCAAACTCACTGATGGCACACTCAATCCCACTGTTCGTCACTGACAAAGATGTTGAACAAGACCACTCCCAACAGTGATCCTTGAGGGACACCACTCATTACTCTTTGCATGCAGCCATCCAGCCAGTTCTTTATCCACTGGGTGGTCCACCTATCAAATTGATGCCTCTCCAACTTAGAGTCAAGGCTGTCATGTGAGACAGTGTCAAACGCTTTGCACAAGTCCAGGTAGATGGCATCAAGCGCTTTACCCCTGTCCATCAGTTTCGCAGTCCCATCATAGAAGGCTGCCAGATTGGTCATGCAGGACTTCCCCTTAGTGAAACCATGCTGGCTGTCACAATGCACCTTGTTGTTTTTCATGTGTCTCAGAATGCCTCCCAGCAGAATCTGCTCCAAGATTTTGCCAGGCACAGAGGTGAGGGTGACTAGTCTGTGGTTCTCTGGCTCATCCATTTTCGCCATCTTGAAAATGGGGGCTATATTTCCCTTTTTCCAGTCCCTGGGAACTTCACCTGACTGCCAAGATTTTTCAAATATGGTGGACAGCTAATGATTATTGTCTCTTTTCTAAAAAGCTAAATATTTGAATTTTGCTTTGCAGTTACCCACAAACTGTGGCTGATATGAATACAGTGTTTCCATGGAAAGATGAGAACTTGTCCACTTGTAGTGACTTTTTCACTGAGGAATTTCACTGATACCTCTGAATTCTTGGAGGAGAAAGGACATATAGGAATTTACCCCCTTTGCTCTATCTTTCAGGGTCCCATAAAGGTGTGTGAGATGAAATCTACCATTTAGGTTTTGTAAATTGGTTTATAATCAGTGCCTTGCTACAGAGGAAACACATCTTGAGTGGGTGCCCACTAAGTGACCACAAACTGCTCTGTGAGCCAGGAATTAGCTTATTTCTGCTCCAGAAAGCACCAAACTGAGCAATGCAGCCACACATAGAGCACTTGATGCTGCACTTCACTCTCCTGACATGCTGAATCTGATGGACAGGTTCCAAAGAAACCCCTTCCCATAGAAATTGAAAAACCCTTGTAAACCTTTTGAAAAATGTTCCATTTTATTATTTGGCAAGAAAGTTCTGGATAAGGTAGCTATGGCTTGTATGACTTGAAATCAGCCAGAAAAAAACTAAATGTTAATTGGTTACAGCTGAAATTTAAATTCACAGTGAGATAGATAGTTGACCTTTAAGTTTTGTTACCCTTGGGTAATTCTCAGCCTTGGGAAAATGTACCACTGTCAAAATATTACTATTCTTAGAAGTCATGCTAGAATTAGAAAGCAATTGCTCAAAATGGTGCCAAAAGAATGCCTTAATCATCAAATAGTCTTACCATAGTCTGGCTGAATACAAGATCAGATACAATTGTGATTTACTTTCAGGAGTATTAAGTGGTCATTGTGTGGAGGTGGATAATTGCTCTAAGTGGTCAAATAGCAACCTCTGCTACTTAAATATTGTGCTTGTCTCGTTAGAACAGCCTCTGGAAGAAACATGATACTCACTTTTTTATGATATAAGGAAGGTAACATTTTGACTTCTTAGCACATTATCCATTAGTTGAGTCTGTCTGTTATCAGTAGTGTCTTTGCTGTAAAATATGTTACTCCTGAAACCAATTCCCCTGAAATTCAAACGACTCTATTTATGTATCTCATGTTGCTACAACTGGAAGGCTTTATCTAAACACATATATACATTTCCACATGACACAATAAAGATATTGATTCTAGGTTTATTCTAAACTGTCAAGGAAATAGGCTTGATCACAACAAAGCAGATATCTTACTGACTTTGCTTAGGAGAGACAAATAAACTCTTAAGCTATACCTGGCCCAAAATAACACTTTGAAGGTCTGATCTGTGATTAGAAGAAAAAGAATCTACACTAAATTTCACTTTAAATCTGCACTGAGTGTTTTTTTTTTTTCTTAGTTTTATCAACCAAGTGCATAGAGGGAAAGTTATCTACAAGGGCACTAGAAAATAAGGACAACTCTGGTCTATTTTTCTTTGCATCTTGCCTTGCAGTGGTAGCACTTCAGTTTCCTTGCAGTCCTATTCAGCTATTACAAATGCAGGGCAAGGTACTATGGGTAAGAGAAGCAGAATCTGGCCAAAAGGCATAAATGAGGCACAGGCAGTGTGAATTGATCCAGTGACGCGATCAAAAAAGTGCTACAGCTATTGTAGCCCTTCTCCCCTGCAGTATCTTCCGATTATTCACACATGTTATGTACATTTCATACTGGGATGATGACCCATGTCTTCTACATTACACAGCCCATTCGGTTTAGTCCTGCTTGCTACCTAAAGCTAAAAGCACAGGAGCAGAAGGAAGTTGAAGGCAGTTGACAGCAACTTCAATCCATCCCACTCCAACCAATTCAATGCCAGTGGCAGCAAGAGATTACCAAAGCCTGGAGAGGAATCACAGGTCAGCAGGAGAGTACCTGATGAGCAAAAGAATCCCAGCCATTCTAGACAGTAAGTTAGCTTCATTGGGGGATGAGCTTAAATGCTGCTTTGCAAACCACATAACATGAGGATCAGAGACATGCGCACACTGCAGGGCTATAGTCTTATTGGCATCATGGTGGGATGGCTTTATGGCTGGAGCATTGGAATGAGAGTATACAGGCTCTTCAGGAAGGACAGGCAGGGGAGATGAGGCTGGGTTGTTGCCCTCTATGTAAATGACCAGCTAGAGTGCATGGAGCTCTGCTTTTAGAGAGGTGAGAATGTTAAGGTCAACAAGAAAAGCTTCTATAGATAAGTTGGTGAGAAAAAGAAAATAACAGAAAATGTGTGACCTCTCTGAAAGGAAACGGGAGAAGCGATTACCTGGGATATGGAGAAGGCCAAGGTACTCAATGAGTTGTACCTCAGCCTTTACTAGCAAGTGCTCCAGCCGCACTGTCTAGTCACACCATCCAAGACACAGAGGCAAAGGCAAGGACTGAGAGAATGAAGGACCGCACAGGAGAAAATAAGGTTCGAGACTGTATAAGAAATCTGAAGGTGCACAAGTCCATGGGACCTGATGAGATGCATCCACAGGCCCTGAGGGAACTGGCAGACTAAGTGGTTAAGCCACTGTCCATCATAGTTGAGAAGTTGTGGCAGTTTGGTGCAGTGCCCACTGACTTGAGAAGGAGAAACATAACCCTCATTTTTAAATGGGAAGAAAGGAAGACCCAGGGAACTGCAGACCTGTCAGTCTCACCTTGGTGCCTGGCAAGATGATGGAATAGATCGTCCTGCAACCTATTCAGAGGCACATGAAAAACAAGGTGATTGGTGACAACCAAAATGGCTTCACTAAGGGCAAATCATGCCTGACAAATTTTTTGGCCTTCTATAATGGGGTTATAGTTTTGATGATAAGTGAAGAGCTACTGGTGTCATCTACCTGAACTTATGCAAAGTGTTTGACACTGTCACACACATTCTTGTCTCTAAATTGGAGAGGCATGGTTCAACCATGCATTGAGTAAGAGATTGGCTGGATGGTCACACTCAAAGAGTTGCAGTCAACAGCTCAATGTCCAAGTAGAGACCAATGGTGAACATCTTTCCTCAAGGGTCTGTACTGGGACCTTCTCTGTTTAATACCTTTGTCAGACATGGAAAGCAGGACTGAGTGCACCCTCAGCATGTTTTCTGATGACAAAAGCTGTATGCTGCGATCAACACACTGGAGGGAAGAGACGCCATCCAGAAGGACCTTGACCTGCTTGAGAGGTGTGTCTGTGTGAAACTTATGAAGTTTAATTAAGTGAGGTGGAAGGTCCTGCACCCAGGTTGGGACAATCCCAAGCACAGATACTGGCTGTACAGAGGCTGGATTAACAGCAGCCCTGAGGAAGAAGACTTAGGGGTGTTGGTTTACAAGAAGTTCAACATGAGCTGGCAGTGTGTGTTTGTAGCCAAGACAGGGAGAGAAGGCATGGTGTCCTCAGTCTTTATCTGTGCTCTCCCTACTCTGATGGTTGATGAAACTACCAGGATGACTTGGGCAGCCCAGGGAACTCACTCACTGTAGTGCAGACTGCTCAGAACTGTTTATGGGCAGAAACACTGAGAAGAATTACTACAACACAAACTGAGGGGTATGTGCCAGGTTTGGCGTCAAGGGTGGCTCTCCTATCAGTTTTCTCTGAGAAATAAAGTGATAGGAAACTTGCGAATTTACATCAGGCTTTCTGTGTTTCAACAGTATTAGGGAACATGCTAAAGAAATACCAAATTATCTACTGAAGCTTGTCTGAGATTTACTCAAGTAAAATTACTACAGTAAAATTTTGCTATTCTGTGCATACAGACATAAAGACATGTACTAACAATAGCAATGAAATAATGACAGAAACCATAGACACACAAATACTAGTAACATTGTAACTGTAATTAAGCACCATTTGTTTGTTTTAGTAACAAGCTGTGAAAATTAACACATGCAGAAAGGAGTACTTCAGAAAATTAATTTGTTACAAATATATTTGTCTCACAATCCACAGGATAGTTTGAACTCCAGTACTCACTGTGTACTTCATGCATTAAAAATGTTTAAAGTGTGAAGTTCACTGGAAATGAGAGAATCTCCTGGCAGATGAAGCACATGAGTTACTCTACTTCCAGTATCTATCTACTGAGTTATGACAGGTTTCTCACACTTGCAAGAGGCTTCTGATTGGATTAAAACATACTTGTTCAGCTTTAATAAACTTTCCTTGGTCCAAAATTCTGGAAATTTTATTGGCATGCAATAGGCATCATTGTTGCAATCACCTCTGTCCTTCAACAGCAGTGTGACAGGAAGGGCAGATTTGCAGCCATGATATCCATAAGATTCAGATGTTGTGAAACTCCCTGGAACTGTGGCCACAGTTGTCATATGATTTCCCATGTCATATGATATTCCAAGTAGGGTTGGAAAACAATAGACAAATTTCCCAGTAAAAGAAATTTACCCATTTCTTTTTCCAGCTGCATCTGTTGTTCAGAGAAAAGATACTGCCTGTCCATACAAATTTTGCTGCATGCATTTCTCTTGTCATTTTTTGGCTTGTTGCCCAAATACAACCCTAATTTAGAAAAACTCCAGACCTCCAAGTTCTGTTAGTTGTGAACTCAGTTTCCTCACTCCTCTTCCACCCAAAGTTCATCCTTACCTTCTGTAATTGTTCTCTGAAACCTGAGAAAAGGTTATTTCGAAATTGGTTTGCAGATGAAACATTACCCAGTGCTCAGCGTCGATGCCATTACCCTCCATCTCACAAGCCTTTATGCCTACTCACAGGCTTCTCTAGCACAAAACACATGGTCCACACAAATGTGCCTGCAGTGTGCCTTCACCAGCTATGAAGGCAAGCTATCCATCCTGCGGTGCCAAGCAAATTCCACTTACCAATGGTGACCGTACTGCCTTTGCTGGATGAAAGACATCACAGGAGCTAAAGCAGGAGACATGGAGGAATTCTGATGGTACTGCCAGTCCTGCTCCCAGCCTGAACCCTCTTTCTCCTGAGATGATCTTTGGAGAACAGCAGAAATCATTCCTCAGCCTAGTATTAGACCTGACAGTGAGAAACCCTTGTCATGGAGTGTACTGGTTCTGCTCCTAACCAACCTCATACAGGGTCTCAGCTAATGTTCTCTGCTTCTCTTCGGTTTTCTTGGCCTCAGAGTCGCAGCTACAAATACACTACTGAAGAGAGATAAAGGGATGCTACCAGTTTTTGCCAGCTTTATGTGGTAGACTGTTTACTGCCCTTCAGCCTTCCTTACACATGTCTGCATCACTGGACCCACTTTGCGCTTGTATTCTGTTAAAGAATACTTTCTTCTGTAGATTTCCCATAGTAGAGTCTCAGATGTCTGATTCCCAGAAAAATAGTTTAATAATTGAGTGGTATAGAAAGAGGAACTGCTTGAGGTGGGTGCCTTCAGGGACAGACCCACAACAAAGAAATTCCTGGGGGTTTATAATCTTACATTCTATTCATCCAACCATCATACACTGTTAATGTGCCCCATATGCGCCTATTGGTCTAGCAATGAATTTTGGTCTGAGATCTCCTGATCCATCATTGGGTTCTTTTGTTTTCTCTAGGTGGTGAGTAAATTCCAGTGTAGCAAATTTCTCTCCAGTTGTTTCTCCTTGCAAACAGGTGTAAGTTCTTTATTTTACAATTTGGAATGGTCTCGAGGACTTCATTGAAGTAACTAAGCACAGGTTGTAAATTCAGTTCAGCTTTATCTGGGTAGGAGTTAGCCACTTGTGGCCTAAGGCTCCAGCAACTTCAGCTTCCCATGCAAAGTGACTACTCATGCTAAGAAAAGCAACTCAGTCAAAAAAAACCCAGTTTAAGGCATTCAGCTAATTATTTCACAACAATTGGTTCATTAAGAGAGCACAACTTTAATGTACAGATTGGAGAGGAGTTCTGGACTACAAAGACCACTGAATAATATTGATTGTTCCTGTGTTCTGTGGCTGGAGAATCAGTACCTGGGAGAACAAGCTGGTGAACTGTGCATACTTACTGAAACCTGATGCTCCTCAGATCAGGCTGTATAATTCACTATGGAATGTGAATTATTCAGTAGGTTCTAATCTTTTTTTCTTAATTTCAGTCCAATTTTTTACGGGTTTGTGGGCACTCCTATTCATGTTATGTGTGGTTGAGGTGCAGCCTGATGAAGTAAAATTTTGTGGATAGAAGTGCTTCTTCAACTGCCCTTTATAAAATGATTAATAGTCTATTTTTTCATTTTGTATATGATTTAAACTTTATGTTTCTAGAAGACTGGAGTTAGTGCAGAGAATGAGAAAGGTACTTGGGCTTTTTTCTGTAATGTTCAGTATAGCTCCAGAGATGATATGGATTTTGTGGAGATGGTCAGAGCCTGTTTGAGAGGGTACTATGTTGCTAGGAGACACTAATAACAAAGTGCCATGAAAACATCTGTTTATTTATAATTACACTTAGGTTAGAAAATGAATGAAGAGATAATAGACTAAAGAACCAGTGTATTACAAATACAAAAGATCATAAGAATATTTAATTTCTGTAGTTGAAGCCAGTGTTAAGTGTAAAATGTAAAGCAGATCCAACCAAAATGTGGCATGAAGAGCAGAAAAGGCCCTGTGGATCATTAACAGCTTGATTAGAGGTAGCCTGAATCAAGAACATAAAGGAAACAAAACCAGAAAAACGGTTCATATAACTGCATGGCTGCTTCAAGTTGCTGGTGTTCAACATTATACATCACAGATCTCTTATTCCAGTAAATCGATTAAGCTTGCTGAAAGAATTAACTCTCTTTTTCGCTATAGAATCACAGAAACTTGTGCCAGAAAGGTGTCCTGGGTTCAGCAGTAGCACTCATTTTTCTCCTTCTTAGTAGCTGGTGCAGTGCTGTGTTTTTGACTTTCAGCCTGGGAACAGCCCTGATAACACAGATGTTTTCAGTTGCTGCTCAGTAATGTTTATTCTGACCAAGGACTTTCTGAGTCTCATGCTCTGCCAGGGAGGAGGGGAAGCTGTGAGGAAGTAGAGACAGGACACCTGACCCAAATTGACCAAAGAGGTATTCCATACCACAGCACATCATGACTACTATATAAACTGAGGGCAGTCACCCAGAAGGGTTAGATCACAGCTAGGTGAGGCTGGGTATCAGTTGGCAGGTGGTGAGCAGTTGTATGTCCTTCCCTTGTGGTTTCCCTTATCATTATTATTATTGATGGTAGCAGCAGTGATTTGTGTTATACCTTAATTGCTGGACTGCTCTTATCACAACCTGTGGGAGTTACATTCTTTTGATTCTCCTCCCCATCACTCTGTGAGTAAGGAGGAGGAAGGGGGAAGAGTGAGAGAGCAGCTGTGTGGTTCTGAGTTACAGCTAGGCTTAAACCATGACAAAAGGACACGAAGAAACCTCAAGCACATCTCAGTGCCTGGGGAGACCAGGTAAAGATCAGCCATCTCTAGCAGATATCTGATCAGGCCATTCAAAACCTCTTTATTAACAGGGGATCCTCCTCCTCAGACAATCTTGTCCATTGCTTCCCTTTCCCTGTTGTTAAGGAAGCTTTTCCTAATGTTTAACCTAAATCTCTCTTTTGCAGTAATAGAATAATAGAATCATTTAGTTTGGAACAGACCTTTAAGATCATCAAGTCCAATCCTTAAACTAGCACTGCCAAGTCCACCGTTAAACAATGCCCCTAAGCACCCCATCTACACACCTTTAAAATACCCCTAGGAATGGTGACTCACCCACTTCCCTGGGCAGACTGTTCCAGTGCTTGACAAATACTTTGGTGAAGAAATGTTCCCTAATATCCAATCTAAACCTCCTCTGGCAGAACTTGAGATCATTTCCACTTGTACTACTGCTTGTTACTTGGGAGAAGAGAAGAAACCCCACCTCACAGCAATCTCCTTTCAGGTAGTTGCAGAAAGGGATAAGATTCCCCCTGAACCTTCATCTCCAGGCTAAATAACTGTAGTTCCGTCAGCTGTTCCTCACAGGACTTGTGCTTCAGACCCTTCACCAGCTTTGCTGCCCAAAAGGCTCTTGTCAAAGTTTAAGCCCATTGCTCCTTGTTTTATCCTCAGCAGACATAAAAAAGTGTTTATTTAATTTCTCTTTTCAGTAACTGTTTACATACTCAGAGGCTGTTATCATGGCTCCTCTCAAGTCTTCTTCTTTAAGATAAATAATCCTAATTCTTGCAATGTGCCTGCATCTATCATGCTTTCAGTGGCTCCGAACACTTTTGGTATTTGCTCTGGAAACTGTCCAATGCAAAGACACTTTGTGTAAAGATAATTTCTCCTTACTTTGGAGTGAATGAGAAAGAACATAGGTCTATTAATTCATAGCCAAGCAGACTGGCTTTGGAAAAGTGCATATGTTGACAGCACAATCTTACATTTTCAGGTCAGCACTAAGTATTCAGTTTCAACTGTGTTTCACTCATCATAAAAAATAAGAGACATCTGAAAACAGAAAGTAAGAAATGTCTGCAAATGTCAAATGGTTTCTCACAAGCCAGAAAGTCTAGAGAAAGCCAGTCCTTTTTCTGGAAATAATGAGATTGTAAATGGAGATAAACATCTTTCTGTTTTCCTGTGTTCTCAGTTTGTGGATGATCTTCACCTGCAATGGTGTTGTAAATTAATTTCTATTGTGATTGTGTTGTCATGTCTGGAAAATTGTTATGATATAGTTCTAAGATTTTAATTAAATAAGATGGAGACTCATTATATCATAGTAGAGCTTCATACACTTTGTGCTTAATGACACCATCAGATCTCAGCCGCTATACTGACGTGATAATGTTCCTGAAAGGGCCTCTCATCCAGTGGTGTGGTACTTGCACAGCCTCATCTCCCTCATTTTCTTTTAAATTTTGCCATTAAATGTGAAGTCAATTAAGAAAGAGAAAAGTTATGATCCGATAAAAGCAAGTGACTGAGAAAGCCACAAAACGAAATTTAGAGCTCAAGCTGAAGCACCAAAAGAACCAGTTATAACTGTGTAGTGCCAGGGTGTTTGTCCAGAAGGAAAAGTGAATTGTGTTCATGGCCAGCAGTGCAAGATGGCTCTGCAAATCCACGAATCCATAGGCGTTCCATGATCCACAGCACAGAACTGGAACTTGTATCTGCTGCCACATTTCATGAATAGTAAATAAAGGTTCAAGTGGCAGCTTTACCTCAGAAATTATTTCCCTGTTTGTGTTAGTAGCAGAGTCAGGCTCTATAGTAACCAATCATTATCTCACCCCCCAGTATTTTAACTTCCTTTTTGTTTCCATAGTGATAGATTCTTGGGAATCCAGACCCACCAGAGCATTAGCAAATGACCTGTGCTTTAAATGGCTGCACTTTTATAATGCAAGATATGTTTGAAAAAGTTTAAAAATTATTTGAGACAGGCAGATTTCTACCAGATCCAGTTACAAATAAAATTTGAGAAAGACACTGTTGTTTTGCTGTAAATTAAAAATCCGCATTGAAAATATTTGCAAAATCAGTTGAAATTTAAATTTAATTTCTTATTAATCAATGTACATTTCTCTGTGCTGAGTATCACGAAGGCCTGAGGACTGAGAACCAGTAGAATAGAAACTACAGGGTATGCTATGGTGGCATCTGCATTACTGGATGAAATAAGGCAGGAGAGAACTGATAAGGTGCTGCAGAGCTGCTGGCTCTTCTGTCATTCTTTGGGCCACACCTGCTGGCTCTGCCAGACCAAAAGCCCAGGATTTGTTCAGGAGCACTTTTATTTAGGGACTGTTTTTAATAAGCTATCGCATGTACCTCACAGCATATATGAAACTAAGCTAGATTTGGTTAACTTTCCTGTAAATGTCCTTAGATACTGACCCAGAAGCAGTTTAAGAAGCATCCTCAGACCAACCATTCAGACACATCTCATACACTATTATTGTCTCCTGGAGGGCTGCGAAAAATCCTCCTTGTGTCCAAATATCATGGCTGGACAAAACCCCAAACGTTTGAGCACTAGGAAGCTGTCACCTGTGGGCCTGAAGAAACCACATCTTTTCAACCTTGCAAGTGAAGTGCTGGCCCAAGAGCAGGGTGGATTTGGCATTGGCAACATTACCAGAGCAAGGACCTTGTCTGGTGCAGAGATTTCTGCTACTTCACCTGCAGTTTCACTAATTCATGGCTTGCTAGAGCAGTGGGTGTCCTCCAGTGCCATCTGCAATTACTGTTAAGCACGGTTTCCAGAAATGAGCACCAGAGGCCAAAGTTCCTGTCTGGGATATGATGCAGTCTGTAAAGTCGATGTTAACGCTCTAATCACTCTTCAAAGCAATGAAAGTGTAATTACTGTTGTTCACTCTCCTCCCATCAAACTAAAAGAACAGCATGACATAAGAAATAGCTTTCTCTAAGTTGGCTTTGTAAATGCAGACTTTAATTATTAAAACCCCCAGAGTGGTCTTTCTAGATTCATCTTTAAACATAAAGGCTGACTCTCCATTGGAGAGCTTAGGTGAAATGAATAGGGAAGAGCAGCCGGCAGGGAGCTGATTGCAAGTCCTTGATCTCTGACAGGTAACCCCCAGTGTATCTTAAAAGTCATATGGGCTACCTTTAAATGTTAAACTACAGATACAAAGCCCAGCATGAAGCCACATTCCAGCCCTGACACTTCCCTATAACCTCTTGCCTGCCTGCCTTTGCACCAGCTAGCAGAGATGAGACTGGAAAACCAGCAAAGCTGAGAGGTGACCATGAAGAGTGATCTTTTCTTAATTTTACCCTAGTAGAGTTACCCCTATGCTAAGGGAAGTCTTCAGGCCGAGTCCCCTGTTTTACATTACCCACTTCTCAGGAGGAGAGGAAAGAAAACTGGCAAGTGTGGTCTGTGTTTGTAAGACAAAGCCCACATGAAGGAAATCTTTTCAGTTTGCCACATCTATTCTTATACTTTGTCTTCAAAAGGAAGAATTTCCCTTGACTCTGTACCAATGAACTGCTCGAGCAAGGCGCTGCCACGCACTGAGGCGTTAGAGGCTCCTAGCGCAAAACATGAGATGAGGTTTCTGATAGCTGAAGGCCCCTCACAAAACCTGCAGGATGTGAGTTTCTGCATTTTCACCTGGTTACATGCCAGCTTAGAGACTCTTCTGTCAACACATCCATCTTCTGTTTTTTAAGAAAATAGGTTATTCTGTTTTTTTACCTTCCTCAGAAAAACAAGATATTATCAACAGAGAAAGCTTTTGAATGAGTTTTCCAGTTTAAGTGAGCATAGAAAAAACGGTGACAAAAAAAAAAAAAAGATATAGATGAAAAGGTGGGGAAAAGACATCTATTTACATGCACACACAACTATATTGACGTATTTATAAGAAAGGGAGGAGGTGTGCCACAAGAGGATGGGCTGTGTTGTCTGCCTCTCTTGTATAATTAATTGTTTTGGTGTCAGAGAACTAGCTTACTCATATGTAACTGCCAGTTCAATTCTTTAAGTTTTCTGTCACCACTTAACCACTGTTTACTAGACTGTCAAAAGCTGTTTAGCAGTCACATATGCTTGCACAAGCATAGTTGGGATGGTACCAATAAATCCATTGATTTTATTAATTATGTTAGTGACAGGCTCTAGTGAGGTCAGGGGAGCAGAAAGACTTCTAGTGTCTGTAACAAGCAGTTTATATGTACGTGCTGTGTAGTTATTAATGCTTCAGAGCGCAAACAAAGCTGTGACTAATAAAGCATTTGAAAAACTTTCTTTTATCAGCAGTTTATTTCATAATTGCTCAGTATAAATTTTCTTACCTTCTCCTCTGAATCATCTAATTTGTGGACTCCAAGAAAGTATGACACTTGGTGCAGCTCTAGTCTGGATTGGTTTGAGGCACGCTGGATACCTGACTTCTGTCTTCTTGAGGCTCTTAAAAATATGGCTCAAGAGTAGGAATGTAGTTTCTTCATCACTTTGTTTCAAATATTGAAATTTAAACCAGTGGCAATTAGCACACTAAGAAGCCCAAAGTACACTATGGTCTTGGTGATTTTATTTTCTTTCTATTATCTTAGCAAATGGAACAGGATTGTACCATGCTGTGGGCATGATCTCACCAGCTAGTTAGACAAAAGAAAATAAACGGCTGCATAGGATCAGACCAAAGATCTAACAGGTTTGGTTTTCTCTTAATTAGTAGCTAGTAATGGGCACACTGGAAAGAATGTAAGAACAGACAAAGCATATAGTGAAATACTCTGCATATAACACCCCCCAAACAAGCCTTTTTTGCTTAATATCACAGCAGCAAAAAACAGTTCCACTTTGAGCTCATGTAGATTAGAGCATCCACAATCAATTCCAGAGTTTAACTGTATGCTGCAGGAATAATCACCCTTTCCCTGGTTGGAATAGTCTCCCTGCCACATTTATTTATTACATCCTAATTTGTGTCCTGAATTGGACAGTGAAGATGTATCCCAATTTCTCCTCATTGTGCCATTCAAGATTCAATAACTCCCTGTGATATTCCCTCTCCCAGCATCTTCATTCCAAGCCCCAAGTGTCTCCATCTCCCCTATAGTTCTTTAACCAGAGGCTGCTCCCACTTTTGGTCAGCCTCATTGCTCTTTCTACCTTTTCACATTCTGCTGTAGCTCTTTCCAAATAAGAGGCAATGGGAACAGCAAGGAGTATTTAAGAAACTGATGCATCCAGACTCAAGCAAGTGTCACTGGGGCGTCTCAGCTTTTCTTTCCAGACATTTTTTAGTAGTTCTGTTATCCTTCCAAGATCCCTTTGCAGGGCAGTAATTGAAGAAGAAAATCAAACTGTAACTGTGCAGCAATGGTAATTAGTGACCAAGGAATGATCTGGCATATAGGACAAGAATACCCATCTGCAGAAGAGGTTAAACCTTCATATTAACCTATCTATTAAAATGGAAATTCATTTACTTTTCTCCCATCTATATGGCTGACAATGGACTGGTCTGTTGAGTCCGCTAAGAAAGGACTAAGCAAACTATTTTCTTCAAGAACCAGATTTGTTTCTCTGTTTCTTTTTCCTTTTTTTTTTTTCAAGGAAAAGCAAGATGGTAATTTGTAGCATGCAAAACAAGCTGCAAGTGACAATCCCACATCTAAAGTTGGATTTGCAGCTGTTTGAAACCCGTTTTTTTTTTATCTCTCCTTGCTGCTAGTGGGACACTTCAAAGGAAAAATGAAACACAAATGAAAGCAAGAAGGCACAGTTTCTAAAGATCTTCTTCATTCCCAGATCTATTTCCAGTACTGAGTTAATGGGATGAATTCTAGGAGGTTCTTCACTTTTTTTTTTCCTCACTCTCTCTTAACAAAATTGTTTAGAACAGATGCAGTTCAGGGAAGGGAAGAGCCTAAGTCTTATTCATCTGTTATTCATCGCATATTTAAGTAACTACTATCCTACGAAGGCTCCTGGAGTTCAAATTCACTTACAGCAAGTACAGAAAAGGAAATCTGGAGAAGTGAAAGCCTATTAAACCTTTCTTCTACAATTTGAAATTAGTTCAGTTATATTTTGTTCTTAGAAATAAAAACAGAATATTTTCTTGACTTATTTTCAATATATTCAGTTCTTAGAAATAATCTTTTTTTATTAGTTTTAGTAGGTTTTAGTTCATTTAAGAAATGAATCCATAGGTTTTCTTTCTTTTTCTTCCTTTTTCTTTTTTCTTTGTACTGCACAAGTAACCAAAGAACATACATGATACCAATAAAATCGTTTTCTCTGCCTGTAAACATTATGCCAGCTTTAATTGCTGCCTACTGACTGCCATGAAGCGTTCTTGTTACTTTTCAATACTTTAAACAACTGTTATAGACATCTGGTACTTTGAAAATCCTGATGCTGTACAGTGATTTCTTGTTTGCCATCAAAACAAGTTTCCTCATCAGGGAAAATATCACCCTAGTGTTTCAATTTGCTCATCCTAAAGAAAAACACCTGAGATGGCCACAAAGACCATGTGATAAAAATTCCTCCTTTTTCTTTTTATTTATGGTAGAATGTTTTTGATTTGTACTTGATTTGCAGTTGTTCTCCTCAGGGAAGACAATACAGAAAACCACCCCTCGCTTTCTTGGGGCAGGATGCCCATGCTGCCCCCTGACACTGCCATTTGCCCAAGCAGCAGTGCTGCTCACCACAAACAGATGCTCAACCTCTTTCCATTCCTTCTGACTTTTTAGTTGTTTTGAGACACACACAAGAAATATCTATTGACCATCATAAGCAGTGGTGGAGTTTTCAGTCTCAGAGCTATTCAAAACCTGACTGGACATGGCCCTGAGCAGCTTGCTCTAGATGAAACTTCTTTGAGCAGGGGGTTGGAACTGGATGATCTGCAGCACTCACTTCCACCAGCAGCTATTCTATGAGTCTGTGAGTCCTACATTGCTCCTTACATAATTTTTTTTTTCCTGTGTCTTGATAACACCCAACCTGGAAGGACAATAAAGAAATATTCATCCAGCAAAGATTCTAGCTTTCAGGAACTCTTCCCTAGAACTACTCTGTCTGAAAATTACCATGTATTTTTTGAGTCCTAGGATGCTTTCCACGTCATTGTCACAAAGGGGACCACAGCCTTAATGGACAGCAAAGGGAACAGAGCAGAGATAATGTCTATTTAAAGGTTGGAAAATAGGGTTTTTTTCCTATGACATTTGGTACATCTGTCATAAAACAGGACTTGGAAGAGCAAAATAATATGTTACACAAAGTAATCTGAGTTAAAATACTGGCACAGTTCAGACATTTTAGAGGAAGAAAACTAAAAAGAAAACAAAAGAGGTATTATTCAACTACAATAATTGTGTTTCTCCCTCATCCCCACCCCGTAATGAAAACAATGTTTTTCTAGGCTAGAGATATCTGAGAAAGGAATTAGAGGCAAAAAGCCTTAAATACATTTTAGAAGAGTACGCATTCCCCCTTTGCTTGTATGTACATATTCCACAGATAGTTTTCTAACTCTGGTTTCAAGCACATACTTGAAAAGATGTTCAGCCTGATTTGTTATTCTGAACTCATATAGGAGCTCATTTGCTTTGGTTTCACTTTCTGGTTTTCAATTTATTTTCAATTCTTTTTGTACCACCAGAGTTTTAAGTTCAAGCAAAACAGAACCCTTAGAATCTCCTCAAATCACTTTTCACTACTTTAATGATAAAATAACCGATTTTTTACAGGCTTTTGCAGGCTTTCAGAACAGCCATGGACGCATGTACTTTCACCTTGCAAATAAAAGGCATGAGTTTAGAAAAAAAAATCTAAAGATTGGCAAAGTTATGGGAATTCTGACCTGACCCAGTGCTGCAGATTCACATAGGTTTGTTCATTTTACCAAGTTACTACTGTTGTTAGTAAAGCTTCACCGCTTTGCTAGTCATGCTGACCTAAGCAGCTGAAGTGTTGTCAAAACTTTTTGTTAGGTAAAGCTAAAACACTGAATAAACTAAAAAACTACTTGTTTGCTTCAGACCTTCAGAACTGCCAGTGGAAGTTAGTGTTCCTATAATGGTAAAATCTGAAATTCTTCATGTTCAAAAAATCAGCCATTTGAGAGTGAGCTGTTCTGGGTACAGCCGGATAAATGTGGTTCTGATCGCAGCAAAGCATTTAGTCAGCTACCCTGTGCACTTCCACTGAAGCAAATTATCAAGAAAAGGGAAAACAAAAAAAAATGTAGCAGTTGCTTTAAGTCTGGCTTAGGTACTTTAGTGGTTGCTGAATAACCAACTTTTATTACTTAGGAAATCTGCAGGTGCATCTTCCCCATTGTCCAGGGAGCAGTTGTGTTACCAATCACTACAATTATGCCTTGAATGCTCTGAAAAAATCAGCAATAGTTTTCTCCCAATGTGTTAACTATGAGCTTTAAAAATTCTGAAGCCTGAACAAGAGATGCAAACCACTAACCCCTATCTTGAGTGTTCAACCTCCCCTGATAGGAGTCATGAATGAGAACAGCTCAGTACCAGTCGAAATGTAATAGACTAGAAATGTAAATACACAGACCCATTATCATCATCAGAGAAACACTGAAAAGGTACCCTGAATGGCTAAAGTAGATCTGCCTAAGAGATATGTAAAGCTAAACTGCAAAGTTTGTGCAATTGGAAGTCACATAGATATTCTCATTTCTTTCATGGTGAAGACCCCTAAACTTCAGAGAATGGTATCTCTGTAGTGCTCATTTGTTTGCAGCTGAAAGCAACAGGCTTTTCTCATGGGCTCTTGAAAACAAAGTCTTCTGTGAAAGTGTCAAGTGTTCTGCCCTTTATCTTCTCTCTCAAGTCTCTTATCTGACTTCCTTTTGCAGCACTGGGTGGAGCATAAAGGAAGTGCTTAACAGCAGATCCCAGCCTTCAGGCTAAGGTAGTGAGGACCTGGACTGAGAGGACAAAGCTGTGGAGGATGGTAAGTCTGAAGCTGGGGCCCCAAGCTGCTTTCACAGACTTGCAAATCTCTTGCGCTGAAGAATATACATGAGAGACCTGAAACCCTGCTCTGGCATTGGGCTTCTGGCTGCAGAATGCACTTAGTGCCTCTTGCCTGATGGTGTTTTTGGCACAGTAGGACTTTTGGTTGGATGTTACTGCACAGGGACCTTAGATGCTTTGGGGGGGTCCTCCTGCCTATGGTAATGCTGTCTGCCTGCAAACCCTTCAATCCAAGGGCAAGCATAATATTTTACTGTCTGTCTGAACTAATGTATAAGAGCATGCAGGATGTGAAGAAAACGTAGCAAAAAAAAAGATGCTGTGCTTCTTCCCTGGCCTAAGGATCTGATGTAGTTATGTTACTGGTAAGTTCATCAGTGGTAAAAGCAGTGTAAGAATCCATGAGCACATGGTCTGTCTCACAGAAACACTGAGGTCAGTGCTCAATAGATTTAGCTTTCAACTGGGAGGTAAAATCAAGTCAACTGGGGGGCTCATGAAATACTTGAAAAGACCTTCAAACATATGAAGCAGATCAGGTCTTACAAGACAGCTGTATTAATATAAAGCCTGTAAACTTCAGGATACCATCTTCCATTTACTGTTGTCACTCAGTAGTAGCACATCTGTGGAAGTTCAGTTTTACAGTATGTTAAAGCAGCAGGTTAGCAGTTAGACAAAGGGGTAATTGCATCCTCTGGTGGGTTCTGCAGAACATAACGGAAATATACTGTAAAATATCTATCTATTAATAGCTAGGCCCATACAAGCAAAACTGTAATAACACATTTTGCAAGCAAAGACGAAGAGTATGTCCCGTTTTAGACTCAGCTGTTGCGAAAGCCAAGCGCAAGAGAACAGGGAGATTTCAAATAGTGCCATAGTGCTCCCTGGTGGAAGCAGAGCGTGATGTGCTTCATCAGGCAAAGGAGAATATGATCACGGCAAGTGTTTCAAGCTCCAGAATTTGCATCCTCTGGAAAAGTATTAAATCTGCTGGACTGCAGGTGATAATGGGAGCTGCAAAATAGTTTCAGAGTGAAACGGTGTTTTTGGTTAACCCATCATTAGTAAGCGAGGGAGAGGAGAGGAGAGGATAGAGGAAGGGGAGAGGAGACTGATAGATAAGTATTCCTGTGCTTTTAGCTTCTATTTTATGTTCTACTATTAGGTAAATGAATGGAGAACTAGAAGCTACCCTGAGCCTAAAAAAGGCTTAACAGGCAACATATCACCTGATCATAAAAAGTATGAAAAGGATTTACTGTTATTGCTTTTAAAGTATTCATGATTTCCTAAAAAATGCAGGAAGGTGTTAGTCAGTGGTGTTGTAAACTCTGTTTACACTGATCTATTGGCAAGCACTTCTTTCAAGGTATAATAAGAAAACACAACCATAGCTTTATCAGTAGGAAATATCACACAGAGATAAATGGATGGCATAAACATACAAATAAATAAATTTAAAATCAGATATGCATGTACATATATAATAACTTACTGGAATTTATTTTAGAGTACTTCACAGCATTAGTGCCTACAGGCACTAATGAATGAGGTAGCTCAATGCCTCAGTACTGTTCAAGTCCAAGATAGAAAGATGTTTCCTATTCTAGAGGGCTTAAATACTAAGTAGAGAAAAGGAAAATAAGCATAAAGAATTATTATACCCTTTGTCAAAGCTGAAATTAGGTATAAAAAGCCTGAGTCAGCAAAACACATAAGCACATGCTTAATTCTATTCAGTTCTTCAAACATCTTTATATATTTTGCTGAATGAAAACAGAATTAAAGACATTCCTATCATCTTCACTGGATAAGGGTTATTTGACTTGTTTACACTCAAGAAAGGACTTCTGAGGCAAAAATAAGTATTTGCCTGGGAGCAGACCTTTCTAGGTCTGGTATCCTAAAGCCCTAATTTGCAAGTTTTAGTCACCCAAGGCAACCTATTCAGGCTATGCAGAGTAGAGCAGATGGATTTAGTGAAATTACCTACAGGGGAAAAAGAAAACCCTCTACATTTTCCTACCCAAAATGTATGTTGGGAACATGGCAGGAAAATTATAGGCGAGGTGTTTATGAGAGGCACATATCACAGAACTGGATCTGTTGATTCATTTGCCAGAAAGCCGTATTTTGGGTCAATATTTGCAATACAAGTTAATGTTGGCTGAGCACTAACATGAAAGAAAAGTGTCTCATAGTGATATCTGCCAATATTTAACAGGGAGCTCATGCAAACTTTTCTCCCTTGGGCTTTCATTAACTCTGTTTCAAGGACCTGTGTCCCTGAACACAACAAACTCAAGGCAATAGAAATCAGGACATTTCTTCTTCACTGTTGTAGAATCAAGCAAGAAAACAACAAACCAACACAAAGGAGAAATATTATACCCTTGTTCCAGAGAGCACTGATAGCCCAGAGGAAGTTTGCTGGTGCACCAGAGCACACCTGTACTTGCGGCACAAAAAGACTTAGTATTTCTAAATATAGATGAAATAATTCAAATCTAGGTTAATTTTTTATATGATTTTCTTTTTAAATGATCACTAAAGCTAAAGCATCTTAATGGAGGCTAATGAAAAATACTGAAGTGTAAACCATGAACAGCAAGAAAATAATTCCAACTTCCATTTGACTTTGTGGTGTCATTTCTAACTGGATAACCAGAGAAGTTTCTTCCTGCTTGATGCCGGACCAATTTTGTTGCCGATATGTTTGGTGGTACTGGTGACTTGGAGAACCATGTCATGTAAAGACACTGCAGACTCAAACTTTCTGCCTTCACCCTCCAACTCCTGAATCCTTGCAGGATGTTCAGTTACTTTGTTTCTCACATTTCCAGTTACTGAATAGTAAAAGCAAATGTGAATATATGTTACCATTTGTATGAAAAACTAATCACTGTGTATTTCCTTAACGTCACTACTTGTGTTAATCCAAAAGAATTTAGAAACTAGACTTCTCTTACAGAAAAATGGTGAATGAAGAAGTTTCCTGGAGCTGAAGGAATTGACTCTCCAAGGCTCATCTGTTACTCCTGAGAGATGTCAAACAGCTCTCCATTAAACTCAAATGTATTTTTTCTATTTCTTTTCAATGTTATTATTTTCTGTCTATAAATTCAGGTACAGGTACAGGTTTCTCTATTTACCCATCAGGTTTTTTGGAAGTTATACAAGACTTTTTTCCCCCCACCTAAAATAACTTGCTTTCCAGGCAGACAGAATAAATCCCACTGCAAAGATCATTCATGTAATGTGACTCATGTGTTGCAATGTAAATGTAATTGATCTAATTTTTATTGACTTGGTTCTGTAAACGAAGAGGAAATTACTCAAGAAATGTCTTTGAGGAAACAAATATATGCACTTCTGTGAGTCATTTACAGGAAAATCAGTTGCAAGTGAAAATTCAGTTTAACTTTCTCCTGTATGACCACATGGTGGCCACATAACCCCAGTGATGTGGGATGCTGCTGCAGTAACACAGAAATAGCTGGTAATTCCAGTTCCTCTTTTCTGTACACCCCACCGCAAGAGAATTCATCTACGCTACCATCTCCTGTGCAAATCCTACAAACTCATTAACATCTGAAAACTCAATATTATTGCACAAAATGTGCAGTCTGATTATTGGACTGGGTATTTAGGCTGAAAGTAGCTGCAATCAAAATATTAGAAGTACAAACATAAACAGATGAGAATTGGAAAAAATCTTGAAATCCTCAAATTGCATTTTCAATTTCTTCTGAAAATAAGTAAATTTACTGCAATAAACTATGATATTTTAACATTATTTACATTTTCCTTTTAATGTAAACATTATCTAAATAACATAAACAGTTTAATATAAACATTTATTTTCAATGTTAACATGTAATGTAAAGATCATAAACATATTAACGATGAATTCATTACATTAGTTTCTGTATTAGGATTGTTTTACTTTAAAACAAATACCATGTCTGATCTGTCAAAATATTTTTACAGAGAACTAAGCTCAACCCTGATGCAGGATTATAGTGGCAACACTTTAAGCATTACCACAGTACTGGTTCAATCCTCAGGACAATACCCAATGCCTCCTGGCACCTGGGGACTGCATTCAGGTACTCCAAACACAGCCCACAGGAACAGGGCCGAAAGGATTGGACACACATCACCTGCTCCCCTGGGATGCCTGGGATATGCTCAAGAGCCTGACTTCAATCGGTTGTCAAAACATATGTCAAAATTCAGAAAAAAATATGTATAAAGGCCAAATACATAGGAAATCAGATGAAGTCAACCTGTTAGACTTTTAACTGAAACTGTTGAGATGTTATTTCCCCTAGGAATAGTTCGGCATACTTGGGAAAAAAAAAATCAAAACCTGAAAAAATGAAAACCTTAGCATTTTGCACTGAACACACCAAATAGTGAATAAGAAACTCTGCCATAGACCTTGTGAGAGTTGTAACCTTAACGCCACATGCGTCCACCATCTGCTGTGAGCAGGTTACCCTGCAAAACAGTGGTCTAGGTGAGGGAAGCGAACTACCGATAGCAGCCCATAATACACAGTGAAACACATCCTTTGGCCAGGAGTTTGTCCCTTAAACTAGATGGAGACAGGAGGCAACCAAACCACATCTTGCATGAGGCTCTATGGTGCCATATACAAAGCGAAATACTTTTGATCAAAATGCAGAATCTTTTCAGGTTTAGGCCTTTTCCTTCTGGGTCAAAATAAATATTGAAATTTTCCATGAAAAGCAAATACTTCTTTCAAAATACATCCTTTCTCATTTTTTTTTTAATTGGAAATAAATTGAAAATGATGGATTTTGATCTACTTGCAAAATATGAAGGAGCATCTCAAATAAAGTTGGAAGATTTGGTGTTTAGAAGAAACTTCATTTAAACTTATTAAAACCCTATAGCCTGCTGTTGTATGCTATTGTATTTTATAAAAATCAGTAGCAAGAGCTTTCAGGAGGGCTGCCCAGCTTTGCCTTAACCTGTGCAACTCAGTGGATGTGATTCAGCTTTTGCAGGGCTGCTCTTACAGTTTCCCAAAACATATCATAGCCAAACCAGTGCCTACAATGGACTAAGTTGGGAGAACAGGATGCATATTTGACAAATCAAGGCTTCTCCATGGCAAAGTCTCAGTCCCACTGTCCCATGACACATGGTATGATTCATCTGCCCAGGTCTACTGGCAGGATCCTTCCTACATCTATCTTGGGGTGCAGTTCTTCTCAGGTGATTGTAACTTCTGCAGATAAGTACAAACTATCAACACTGACATGATAGAATTAACTTCCTTGCTGCAAAGAGGATGATTTCCAGCCTAGGTTAAAAAGAATGTGGGGTGAGCCAGGGTCCCTAGGTGGGTGACCAAGACCAACCTTCAATTCCCTAGACAGCCAGATGATAAACACACTACTTTCTGTGAACCAGTAGAAGCCCAGATCTAAAGCCCCATGTTTAAAAATCTGCCAGTGACTCCCCAGGGAAAAGAGATCATGCACAGAATTCCCTAATGGACATAGCTATTCAGTTAAGGAGGAAAGGACAGGCAGCGTGCAGCAAGGGTAGGGACACCGTTGACAATTTCTGCCATGTCACAGAGACAAATTCACAATGCCAGAACACATTATCAAGCGACTATCACTGCAGTTTCCCACACCATTTCCCCAGGATTTTTGCACCAGGCTGTAAAGTCATGGGATTTAGAGCAATGAGAAATTCAAGTTCTTTCTGAAATGGCTTTGTAATGAGCATTGTCTTGGAAAACTGGAATCATGTCTTGCATATTCCTGAGAAAATGCCTTCATTGAGAAGGGATGCATTCCAGGGAAATACCATTATTGTTTCAGGTTGCCCTTTTGTGTGTTCTATAAATCTTCAAAGTGGTTGTAGCTATAAGTCATCTAGGCCGTGGACAGAAGGAGACATTTCTCCCAAGAGGGAGACTACATGCGTGTGTGGTCCAAGAGAAAGCAGCTTTAATCATGCGCTGAAAGTAATAGGCATTGTACTGTGACTAAATTTACTGTGCTTTCTGGCAGACTCTTTCTGCAGGGAAAAGTGGTGCATTTCAAGCTCTAATGTCTGTTTTGTCTGTAGATTTTTACTCTTTTTATATTAACTCAATACTAAGGGCCTGATCTTCACAAAATGGGGCCTAAAGTCAGAATTTACTTTTTGCAAACTCAAGTACCTAGCACATGTGTGTCTGTGTGCAAATCAGAAGTGGCTCACAAAAAGCTCTGGACACGTGGCTCTGCAAAGTCCCCTTTTTCTTTCATGTGTGTTACAGATTTTACACGACTGTAGTTATGTTTCTGAGAATAAGATGCTGTCTATTTAGTTCAAGGATACATTTTATTCTCATCACATCTCATTGCCAAAGTAGAAGCATGGTGCCAACTGTATGGTTAAAGTCCCCAGCTCAACTTTTCTACAGATGTAATTAGCAAAGCTGAAGTCTTTTCAGAATTTTTCAGATTTGGTCATTCTCTTTGTACAAAATTAAGATAATTAAAGTTAAATCCATGCATAAAATAAAACCATAAGGCCCTCATTATCCTCATGAAATGAACAAACATGGTGTGTTTTCCTCAGTTTGGTTTACACAGTCAGCATTTGGAAGCACAGTCATTGTTTAGGCAAACTTGCCAAATGTTTTCTATTTAATTACAGCATACAACCGCAAACTTTCAAGAAAAGATTATTTATTTATTTAAGTCAAAGATATATAACCAAGTAACTGGACATTCTCAGAGAAAAAAAAATAATTAATAAGCAGTATTTATAAGCAATGTAAGAAAAAAGTAGCTGGGTGGTTAGTTGTTTTTCTTTTTGCCTAATTTATCTCACAGCTAGTAAGGAGGAACTGCAGGAAATAGGACTGAGGGGGTTTCATTTTAATCACAGTAAGTACAAAAAAACAGTAAGTACAGAAATCTGCTGAAGAATTGGGGATAACTATATAATGAAGCTGTGTGTCATTCTGTGCTGCAGAGAGCAAGTAAGGGGTGTGTAACATGCTTCCTCCATCTTCCTTCTGTCCATTTGCCCTTCTGCCCTGCTCACTGTCTGTCACAGTCAGTCCATGCTGTCAATCTGGAGCTTGGCTTTACTTAGCTCTGAAAAGAAAGCATCTCACTGTCACAAGATGACATGAGAGAGAAGTTCAAATTCTTTCAAAGGTAGATTGTACCCTTATGAATAAAAATATCATCTGAAGTTGTATTATCTTGAGTCATAAGTATAATCCTTTAGGGCATAAACTGATCACTAACAGGCTTGACAAAGGAATGTCTTCAGGCAGAGTATTATTACCAGCGATGAGTGATAAGTTATGTTATTTTCCATACAAAAGTACCGTCTTGCAGTCAAAATGGACTTTTAATTTATTAGAGCAGCACGACAAGGAAGTAAAAACTGTAATGACTTTCCAAGAAAAATGGGCTCATGCACACAAGGCATCCACTTGGCACAGACAAGGCAGCAGCACACTGCTGGAGTCACTTTTCAGATGGCAGACAGTTTTCAGATTTAAAAGAACATTAAAAATCCAACTTAAATTGGTCGCTAAAGAAGGAAAGCCTTCTGATCAGAAAACTCCTCCTTCAAAAATATTCCCTTCAAACTCTTTAGCTTATACTCTCATAGCAGGTTTAGGATGTATCTCCTTTTGCTTTCCATTACTTTTGTGATGAGAAAAGCAGCTCGACCCTAGTAATTCTTTCTCTCACATTTTATTTTTCACAGGTCTTGGGCCTTTGGGGTGAGCAGCTCTGATCCTGACCAGTGCATTGCCACTTGTCAAACAAAACATCACAGGGGACTGAGAGTGATTGTCTTACTTTGCAGCTCCTGGCAAGAGGAAAATGGGTTCACAGACAGTCAGAGGCTGCTGAGTGCCCATAACTGCTCTGGAGCAGTTGGGAAACAAAAGAAATCTGATGTTTTCAAAGCAGAAATAGTGTCCTTCAATACACAGTAGCGTGGCTACCATCCCAGAAGGATGGGCTGCTGGACATCATCAGGGAGAAGGTAGATAATGTTGGTGGCCAGTCTTCAGGTGATGCACTGGTGGAAGTGGTGGTGGTGAGAGATCCTCAGCCCCTGGAAGCTCTCCCCACACATAATGTTGACAGCACACAGAGGTGTGTCTTTTAGCAGCAAATAGGGGACAATGTCCTGAGCTGGCAGTGGAGAAGAGGGGGGTGGTAAAGCAGTTTCTGAAGGCCCCCCAGGACAAGAGTGAGCTCAAATTCTGCAGGGACAGAGCTGAAAAGATCCCCAAAACACAGACTCAAGTGCTCAGCCTTCCCAGATTCTTCTTCTCCATGTGCAATTTCCTGAAAAAGGGTGTATCATTCTAAGTGTTTTTAAACGGCATACACATCCCATGTCGTTATTTTAATTTTAAATGTTCTGCAGAGCTAATTATTTTTAATGTTTGGAAAAAAAAGAAAAAAAAAAGGTGTGGTAAAATAATATTTTAACTCTAGCAATTTAAGTTGAAAACTCCTGTAAAATTACCAAGTCCTTTAAACTGCTACTCAGAAAGAGGTATTCCTTTTATAACACTCACTCCCTTCTTCATATAATATTTAATCCATGAAGCTGTAAAGGTTATACTTTGGAAGGTTTATTCCTCATCCCACTGTTATCACACATAAATTAGTGACCAAGTAAGTAGGTAAAGCTAAATAAATGAAGCTGGAGAAATACAAGCCGAAGTGAAGTATTGCTTGCTCTTAATCCTGCCTCATTTGGGGCACTTCTTTGTGAGAATCCCAAAGTAGCTGAAGATCCCTTCAAAGAAAAGCTAGTTATAGAAAACTTATCCTTGGCACTCATGTGATCAGGTAATGTACTCGATTCACACAAACAGGTAATCCACAGAGCTGCACTCTAGATGGTTAAGTGGCTTTAAAGTAAACTCCTATTGCAGAGAACTGGAAAGCAGATAAAAGCTTCATTTGTCTTCTGAGCCCTTGCTGAAAATCTGTCCATTATACAGTGCAGACCTATATGAAGGCTCCTGGTGCTTTTTTGATGTGGGGGATGGCACACTTTCAGTGAGGAGTCGATGACCGGCGCTCTCCCAGTTCGACTCGCCTGTGTCCCACGGCAGGATCGGACCACGGGCAGGGGCTTTGCTCTGTCACCTGGCACCAGCGAGCTGCAGCAGCTACTCAGTCTGCCCAAAGGCATCTCCATGGGAAGACATGTCCCTTGGTTCACAGATAGAGAAGGCAACAAAGGTTTGCTTATGGCTCCTATGAAAAATAGTTTTTTGTGTAAGGATATTTATCATCTGCTCATGTCATCATTCCTGGGTTTTCTGGTGACAGTTGTGGCATGGACAGCATACAGAGCCTTTTATCTGTGGATGTTAACATTTCTTTGAAGGCTAAGCACAAAATATATTACAACAAGTTTACTGATAGAAGAGCTGGAATGACTTCATAAGAGAAGAGGATCACAGAAACAGTCGCATAACTATTTGTGTCTCTGTTTAGAAAATAAAGCTATGTTCAAAAGCACAAAACTAAATAAATTTTGCATTAGTTTCAGAGGTCTGAATTTGGGACCCCAATCCACCCCTCAGTGAAGCCAGCAGGAGTCTTCCCATTTCATTCAATGAGCTTTTCATCCAGCCTCTGCTTGGTCTTAAGTTCTTTGTGATTAAACTTCTTTCATTCTTTCCTTCAATGCAGACAGGTTTCAATGAAGCTGGCGCGCAGTACCTGTCTGTCACATCCTGATACATGAACATCTAAAAGGGATGCAGGTACCCAGAGCCACTTCCCTGGAAGTAAGGACAGCCATTGTTCCCCCCAAGCAGCTGCAGTGTGAAGTGGTGAGATACTGTCAGCCTGCATCTCCACAGCCTCCTGCAGCTTCTCATGCTCTTATGGTTCAGGAGTACTTCTGTGTCAAAGCTTGAATTTTTGCAAGTCTTCTTGATACTTCCTGTTTTCTTTGAATACCAGCTGTTCTGGGATTGAGTAAGTAAACCATCTGATTGACAGAAAACACCGATTTTGATCACAGAGTTTTGAGTTTATCTTTTAAGTGACTTGCCACAAACCCATTTGCAATTCACAAATGCCCATATCATCTAACAAAGCTGAATCTGGCACTGTGATGTTAATATTTCAACGGGGATACTGGTAGTTCCTGGAAACCAGTAAATACATGTTAAAAATCCCTGTTCTGGAAATCTCCTTATTTAGAAAAATAATGTTTTCTTTCCACTAGGGGTATTTGTTAAATACAGGGCAATTTGTGCTGCTGCTGATGCCATTAAAGTATCAAAAATGTGTGTCTGAATGAAGTTAATTCATTACTTTGCAATTCTGAGCTTCTGGAAGCAAAAGCCCACATGGGCTGCATGCCACTGAGATATGCTGCACCAGTTCTGCAGTCTTCAAACCCTTCATGATCTTTTGTGCTTGCTGGTAGGGGCAGCCCACCCAGCATAAAAAGGCATGTAAACGATTTTAACAGACAAGCATTGTGTTGACCAAGGTTTCCAGTGTTAAACTATCCAGAAAGATCTGGACAAATTTTTCCCTATGGTAAAATGCGTATGTTAGTTTGAAGATGAAGAGAAAGTGAAATGTATTATTTATAGCTTAAAATATCCTTAATATTACACACGTGTATTTCACTTAATCATTGTTTTGATAAATGCCCACTCTGCTAAACACCTAATGTACAATAGGATGTGGTTCCCTATTAAATTAGCAGATGCTACAGTTTCTGATTGTTAATGATGGACCTATTTGCCAATAAAAACAACTGATGGATCAGCATGTGTGCTACTGAACCTCAGCAAAAGCTCAAACTAATGACAGGGAGAGAAAAAAAAATGCTTCAGGTCACAGTCAGCAGATGGGAACTGGCCAGATGTCTGTCTGGGGCAGGAAAAGTGCAGCATGTATTTAAATACATATCTATGTTTTTATATAGCAGCAACCCCTGGAAGTTCAAAAACTTGGACTAAGCAAAGTAATGATTTTGAAGTTTACTTTTGCAGTTGGGGTACAAAAATAAACAAAAAGGGTACATCACTAAATGAAACTTCAGCTATCAGATGGTTCTGAAATGGTCATTACATGCAATTTAACATACTAGAAGTAAAATGTTGCAAGTCAGATGAATGCTGCATTAGGTGATTTTGGCAATATAAGATGTGGTCTGTGAGCAGCTTAAAATGAAATTGTGTTTTAATTTTCTCTCATGCTTTTTATTAAGCAAGACATGTTATAAAATGGAACATGTCCAAACATTTTTTGCTAAACTGTGTGACACATGCAAATGAATGGAGAATATTAGCTAAAAAGGATGCAGTTGTGCCAAGAAGTTATACAGTTGCATATTAAAAGTTAAGCTAGCTAATTTCCGAAACACACTAGCAGTAAATGTATGATTGAAAATGTCAGGATTTTTTTAATCACATGCTACTGCAAAATTACGCATTTCATATATCTCTGAGTAAAATAAATAAAGCCTGTTTATTTTTCACTGAAAAACTTGCACTTCTGCCCTGATGCAGGAGCCCAGTCACACTGCCTCTGAGAGATTTATTCATCAGCTAAAAGACATGCAGGTCCTTAAGAGCCTGACTGGACGGGGGCCTATAAGACAAAATTCATTATAAGTAGAAACGCAATTTGTTCATGGATTGAAGCAATTTGAGCATTTCATTTGACTCCTCTATAAATGGAATTTCCCTGCACGCCATTCATAGCAAGCATATTTTTCCACAGGGATCTGATCCAGACCTCACCGTAGTCAATGGACCATCTTTCCACATGCTTTTTTGGGTTCTGGACCTGTCCCCAACCTCAAGCAGTGTATGTCTGCCGGCCAGCACCAGCTCTGTGCTTCCCCCTAAGGCAGAGTGTGCTCAGCTAATGGGTGCTTCACTGTTACACTGAGGGCGCCATAGTACTCAGGAAAGAAGTTGCATTGGGAAAACCAGTTGTATTGTGCTTTCTGATGTCAACATTAAGCAGGCAATACAGGAGTTTTCCTTTGGAGAAGTGCTTTAACCTCTTAGGACATTTGGGGTGCAGAAGTGTCCCCACAACGGCACGATGGATCAGGAGACAAATGGGGGCATTTTTTGCTGAAACCTCACCTCCTGCTCTTGTACCTGGAGAATGGGCTGAGCATACAGCATACAGCAGTGGTGAGAAAACGCTGACAGCAAGTAGGGACAGTGCTGGAGGGCAAAAGGAAGGAGGAAAATGGGAGATAACTGTCTGCCAGTGCCTTCTTTGGCCGGTATAAACAACACTGGATGCAGTATGATGCAGATACACCCACACTGAGGAAAGAAGATCGTTGTCAGACAAACACTGGTTTCTGTGGCTTTTCTCCTGCCTTCACATCCTCTATGCCCAGGCAAAATCCTTGTTATTCAAGAGCTACAGCTAAGACAGCTGTAGGACAGGAGCCTGTATTTTGTCTTTCGAAACATTTCAGGAAAAACCCATTCCGTAAATCCTGTAGTGTCTGTCATGGTGTGTGTGCTTTGTATCCATCATGGTTCTGTGTCTAAAACATATGCTGCTCACTCATTAAAACGTCAGAGATAAAGGTAGATGTTATTTAAGCACAAGGGAGCTCCTGTTTGGTGGTTTGACTGAATAACAATAGAAATCTGCACCTGCACAAGTTTCTGCCAAACCTGATCTCACACAACTGTTGATCTTGATTAAATTCATTAGGCTGGGAGAGATGGATTTCTATACATCTTATTGTGCATGTTTTATGGGTTATGCTCTTGCGTGGAATATAAGGTGATTTTCTTTCAAGCGACAGTAGGAAAATCATGCTGAGACCCAGGCCTGCTTTCGAATTCAACATATTCAGCAAAAACTTTGGCCAAGACTTATTTTGGACTTCAGTAAAACTCTATTATAGGAGTTTCCGTAAGTTTAAAGGAACTCTCTGAGAGTTTGTATATATTATAAATCCTATTCTGTACAAATTTTGCCTGCAGTAGCAAAGCAGCAACATTTTTCAACAATTCTGGCTTACGTTATAAAGCTCTGTCCTGGAGCGATGAAATTAGAAAAATACTTTACAAAACCAGAGTGCAGGTCACATATTTGCAATATCTTTCTTTAGTATTAGCCCTCTTTGAAAGAAGTTTTATGTCACAGCTGCGCAGCACACACTGACTGGTTGCATACAAAATACAGAAAATAAATTACAGATTTGTCTTCACTTTTGATAATATAAGGAAAACCAACAGACTGATACTTATTCCTCCCTTCTGCCTCTGCTGTGGGGATGTATTTTGTATATGTATATACAGACATACAGAAACATACAAATCTAATTTCTGTCGTTCCACTTTCCTTTGATTTACTGTTGTACAAACAAAAGGCTTGAGACCTGATTATAATCTTACTGAGTTAATCAGGCTGTTTATGTCAGTAATTAATCAATGCTGCCTGTAAAGGCTCACAACCTGCCCCAAGGTACATAATTTCCCCTTGCCTTTCACTTTGCATCATCATTTGCATTAGTACAAAGGGAGTGTACATGTGCTTCTGGATTCTCTGTTCACCCTTCACTCATTTTGCACAGAGGTACATGACAACCAAAATCTGTGGTCAGTAGAAACATGAAACTGAAATAATATAGCAGCATAAGGAATTTGGCATTGTCTGATGTGAAAAAGGATAGTGGCTTTGCCCATGTCCTGGTGAACAGAATTCTCATCTCACTGAACTCCCCTGCCAGAAGAGCACAAGGCAGTGCTCCTGTCAGCAGATGCATCAAAAAGAAAGGGATTGGGTGACTCTAATGCATAAGCTCCCCTCTAATCCGTATGGCTCATACAGCTGTGTACTGCCAGAGATAAAAGCCTACAGCAGCACATTTTGGGGAGCTCTGTATTGTTGTAGCTATGCTGAGGTGCATCCATGGAAAAGCAGAACAGCTTGCCAAGTCTCATGATATGGCCCATTTTGTACATGAGTGTGCCTAAGTGTGCACATGTTTGCGTACATGGGGGTGTAGCCTTATAGAGCTAAAAGTAAGATGTCATAAAAGTGGAGAAACAGAGTGCATTGCTGAACTTCTAGGCTGGAGCTGCCCTGAACTCGGAGCAAACTGTTTATAAAGGAATAATTTTAATGTAAGGCAACCCTGTCTCAGATAGAACATGGGTATTGTTTAAGAAGAAGCAATGTCATGATTCAACACTCCATATCAAGGCATTACCCTCCCAGCTATGACAATATCTTTTGAAGTAGGATACATATGCCCATTCAAACTGAAATTTGGGTAGAGTGGGTCATGTGAAAAGGAATGAGACTGTGGTAAACCTACGTTTCTTTAAAGCATGTGGCATCAGTATTAGCCTTAATAGAATTACTGAGTTCTTGGATTTTACAAAATTTAAGAATTTGGTGAATATTTGGTTTAAAAGAAGTTTTCCTGCTAATGTTTTCATGGCAGACTCAGGAAGAGATCACAAAATTAAAACAGTGCTTTCAATATAAAATGTGAAAACATTTTAGTCCTGACACATTAAAAGAACCTGAAATACCTCAGGACTAGAAACAATTAAGGAAACTTTAAAAAACAAATGGGAAATGTGGTAAAAACATTTTCACATATACTGGCACTGAGGACTTGTGCCTGATTTTAAGAAGAATTTAAAAAGTATTTTGTTTTAAGCAAAAACTTTACCCACTCAACCATTTATTGCTCTGTATGTTGCCACAGTATGTTGATGAGAGCACCAGAGCTGTCCTTTCTTCTTACTGCTGCCTGTCACTGAATAAAAACATCTTTTAGGCTTTTGCATTGAGAATTATTATCCAGTTACCCCAAGTCTACTTTTCTAAGGTAGCATCTGAAGTAATTTCTGAGCTGAATAATTGCACATCCAGATGAAAATTTCTACAGTAGAAAATGTCTACATTCTGATATTCTTAGCTAAAACCAGGTTAATAACCCTGAGGTGGTGCTTATTTCTCCTCACTTATATAGAGACTTACACAACTGACTCACATAAGGTGCTTAACTTTGAGACAGGGAAAGGGAAGTAAAATAAATCCTATATTGATATGCACTGAGTTACTTTGCCTGAGTTATTCAGTATTAGGGCTGCACCAAACAGGTGCTCATGAAAGTCTTCACACCAAACTTTAATGTACACACTGGGAAACAGGAGAACAGTGAGGACAAGGGAAATTACTTGACAGTATTTGGAGACCTTTCCAGGTAGACTTGAAGGATCCTTCCCTGGGGGTATCTGATCCCAAAAGAGACCGCAAGACTGTGCACAATACCCTTGGTCAGAGGAATCAAAGGCAGCTGAGAGCAGCCCAAGGGGCAATGGGCTTGAAACCACCCTCTCATTTTATTCAGAGGCAAAACTTCCACTGACATCAATGATGAAGCTTTATCCATTTGCAAAAGACCATACAGCAGTGACACCTGTGTTGCGGTTATGACAGGGATATGGAAGTTCAACATATTCTCAAAGCAATTTCCATATTCTTAGCATATGGCCCGTGAGCTGAGCCCTTATTTGGGTCAACGAGAGTTTCTCATGCAGAACGAGCACAGAAAACATGCACAGCCTGTGCCTGAGAAGGGGCATATGCCTGCATTAGCTAAACATTTTAACGGGAGAAACACACTTTAATGAAGCAGCTAACTGCATAAGCCTGGGCAGGTTTTATTGAGGGCATTAATTTACACAAGCTGTATGATTGTGTTCTCATGAAATCTGCCATGCATAATTACTAAAGATGTTAATAAATAGTCAGCAAATCAAAACAGCTGGCTATGATGATATCCAGCTTTTCTAAGAAAAGCCAGACTTTAACCTCACCACCATTAATACTGTGAAGCGTACTCTGGCCAGTGCATGTGATGGGATACCCTAAATAGATGAATATCCATTGCACTCCCCGTCCTGGATAGTGCAAAAAGGCCTAAGGTTGGCATTTGCTTTGATGTGAACCTTCCAGTATAATTGACTTTAGTTGAAAAAATAAAACCCAAAGCAAATCCCTATAAATGATGCAAAGGGAGGAAGAGTTTCTGTTTTCCTTTGAAGTCATGTGAGATGTTCAGATACAGAGATTGATGCTGCTTGAGAATGTGGCTAGCATGTAGCTGCAGTCAGTTTTCACCCCTTCTTTGATAAGGGTAATCCATTGAGCTTATATTAAAACCACAGTTGTGTGCACAGAAATTATTCCTTTTTCTGTATATGATGTCAAAATGTTTTCATAACTTATGTAGCTAAAAGCCACCTTGCTTCCATTCACTTTTTGCTGGTTCCAGCTAGCAGTTTTAGAAGTCAGTCCAGCAAACTGCGTGTGTTATATCTGTATTGCAAAGGCCAGCAAACCCACTCTGCATTTCTTATTTTATTAATTACAAATGTATTTATTCTGTTTTTCCTCCCATCCAATCACATTTCTGCAGAGCTCCCCACATCCCTGCTTAACATGCTAATGAAGTATGTTTACTCAGATGCTCTTCAGGAAGTTCTGCTTGTCAATATATATTATGTGTCAGAAATCTTCTAGTTTGGAGCAGAATCAAAACTGGGGATAGCATATTGTTATGGCTGGCTGGCAGCTTGGCACCTGGAGAGGAATTAAATTTCCTCAGCAAATAAGGACTGACATGAAGTTCATGATCTAACATTCACATAAGCATCATACAGTGCTCTCCCTGTCTGGATGCATCATCCAGCCTCTTTTGATAGATTGCCTTTCCCAATAGCTGTGTTCCACACTCAGCTCACAGAAATACTAACCTCCACTTCCCTTAATGCTATTGCATTTGTCCCAGAAAGTGATGCCCCGCCGTTTGGTGGTGCCTCAAACGCTGTAAGAAAGCCTTACGCGTTGGGCATTTCCTATACTAGCAAGCTCCCCTGCTGTTCTGTGCAAGCATTCAGCCCCAAAAATCAGGGGTACAAGAAAGTCTCCAGTCGCTTCTCCCCGATGATTCACCATTACCATAATATTTCTGTGGAATTCTCTCTGTCCTACTCAAGTGAGTGACTGACCAAACTGTTTCTTCTCTCAGATCTGTGCTCATTGCTCCCGAGCCTTTACAGATGCTTACCTCACCTCCTTCCTCTCACTGACATTAGCTTTATCAGGGGCTTTTTCATGGTCAAAACAGCTCCTTATGTTTTGGCAACTGCCTCTCAAGGCACAGAAAACTCCAGCTCCACCAATTTGCCTGTGGCCATCCTGACCCACTTCTGGCAGATGACATGACCCAAAGGAGGTGGCTGCCAGCCCTCCAGAGAGAGTTTTGGGAACACCAGTATCCCCTTGGAAAGCCACCAATTCCTAAATCTCAGAGATGACAGATTGTGGCAATTAGCTGTGAGAGGATCCAGCCCCCTTTTTAACCAACAATAGCAGCATCAAATTTGGAGGTAACAGCAGGCTCTTTTGATAAGCACTTCTTCCAAATGCCAGCCTGTTCACTTCCCGGCAGGAGAAGGACTAAAAGCATTTCAAGGGAAGAAAAGTGGCGGTGGGCAAGTTACATACCTCAGGAAGCTTATTGTAAGATGATGTTTGTATACTGAAGCTTTTTCTTGTTTGTGTTTATATATAAATCCTGAAAGGAAAACTTCTGCATCGTAGCATTTGACCTTGAAAATGCAATTTTCTGTAGCAAGCTCAACTTGTGACCTGAATCCACTGAAAAAGCCACAAGAACATTTTTTATTTGAAAGAGCACTTCACATTTTTCCCTGTATGACAATCAGAATTATGAGTCCCTTTGACTCAAAATTAGATATGTTAGGTGACAAACACAAATGTGGACCTATCTTTTCTTTAGATTGGTAGGGGTTTTTCCATTTTGTCTCAGCTCCCTACCTTTTTGATATTCAGGCTCTCATACTATGAATACTCTGAGTCTACTCTTCAGTATACCACAGAATAACATGGCATTCCAGCATTGCAGATCCAATCACTAAAAAAAGTTAGTAAAAAATTAAATCCTTATTTCACACAAAGCCTATCTGCAAAAATAAGAAACATTTTGCATGTTCTGTTTTGTGTCACTTCTTTTTTTTTAAGGACTCTGACGTATTTTGTCAGAATCTGCATTACATTTTTCATTTTAGAAAGCAGAGAGAAATTATAAAAATTAAAATATGTTTGTGACCATATTCTCACCTGCAAAACTTTCCAAATGTTGAAAATCAAGACAGGCGGTGTTTTTTTTATCTTAAATCTCTGCTAACGTCTAAGAATTTTATCAGGGATGGATGTGAAGAATGATCAGATTGAAAAGCTTCATGGTTTCCACCCATGGACTGAAGAGAAAAAAAGCAAAGAGGCTCATTATTTCTCTTCCAACATCCATCATAGTGATTACTGTACTCTGAAAATTGGACAGCCATGCCAAAGTAAAAAGTTTCTTTTTTTTTACCTCTCTCCATATTATATGAGATTTGATGTCCTCCCACAGTAGGAGTGAAAGGAATCAATGAAAATAGATTGTTTCTTATAGACTATGAGAATAATTTTTGCTGTGAAATCAGTAATTTCTTTTTTTTATTTGATGAAAAAGTGGTCAGACAGAATATCAAAGGACATAGAAAGCAATGTGGAAACTCTTGGGGAAGTTCTGAACAAAATATTAAATGGAAGCAATTTGATTTGAAAGCAAACATCTCAATATGAAGCATGGAACTTAGAATTAAATGATACTTCAGAAAAAAAAAAAAAAAACAAAACCCATGATTTGATCTAGATCCACAAGAGATTTTTGGTGGAACAATGATCTTGTACTTTTCTTTGAACTGACAAGTTAGAATGGTTAACTTTAAAAAATGTCAACATTTTGTGGCCACTTCTGTCACTGAGTCCTTATCTCCAGATTTGGAAGCACACCCACCTTCAATACTACATGTGTGTTTTTCTGCTTCACCACCGATGGGGCAAGCTCCCCTGTACTATCTTAAAGCAAATATTAGTTAAGTTTATGAGGCTGTTTATTTCATGGTAACTTGTGAATGATTAGTCAATGAAAAATCACTGCCTAGAGAAAGCTGATGACTCTTGAATGAGTTGAAAAACTGTGGCCAGGAATAGTACATCTAGAAGTCAAGAGAGTAATGATCAAAACCTGTTGTTCTCCAGAGTCTTGTAATTTACCCCATCTTCTTTGTCCCAGACAACCTGCCCTGCTTTTATGTAGGCATGTAAGTGTACTGATTTTTCTTGCTGAGATGTGAATTGAGGCATTTTCTGCCTTATGTTAGATAAATTTAGAAATCCTAATTTTCCCTGTCTTCTCTGGTAAGCCCATGCTGCTTAAAATACTAGCTCCATACACTGTCTGAATTCTGTCATAAATCTTCTGGTGTTGGAAAATAGCTGAAGATCCTTTTTGTGTCACAATCTGAATAAATAATATTTGTTCTAAATTTGAAAAATTTATTAGAATGTGCCTTCTGAGGTTTATTAAAAATGCAGAGCTGTTTGTAAAAAAATATGAAGCCAATAAACACCAGTATGTAACTGTGTTTCAATTTTAAAATACTTTTTAGTTGTAAAGAGTCCCATGCTTCATGAATTAGAAGAGTGCCAGATGAATGCTCAATTCAAAAGCAGCCCTACAGAAACTTCTGTATTGAGCAAGTGAGGAATCTGCAGGTACTGACCAATAATTTGACAGTTGCTGTTGCTGCCATGAGATATTTGCAAGGGAAAACTTTGAGAAAACCGGTGAGTCAACTCCAGTTTTGGCTTATGGTGATTATACTGCTCCATATTTTGAGTCCATTGCAATGACATGCTTTGTGTGCTCATCAGTGACTTGCCATACAGTCACATTTCCAAATGAATCAAACATAATCGTTCCATAAGTTTAGCCACTGAGGAACACAGCAGCCAAGAATACATTGTACAGACGTGAATGCTGTAGTGGTCTCATTGCACAGTCTTTTTTTTTTTCATGATTTTTAATTGAAAGAAAAGAAAAAGGAGATCACTCATTTGTCTGGTAGCTTGGCTTGGACTATTAAAAGTAACTTGCATTCTGAATAACATATTTAATGCCTTAAAAATTTTTTCACAAGACAGATCCATTTGTCTTTTCCAGTCTGCTCTCCTGGACACAATGGGGAAGGGCTGTGTCTACCTCAAAAGTGCACAGAAACACATTTCCTTCATGGCATCTCCAGCGACAGAGACTAAAACTGTACTCTTCTTCTCATTCCCAAGTAGTGAAACATCCAAGGGCTGTTGGGCTCATGGAACAACAGGGAGTAACCTTATAGCACCTCAGTTTGATCACTGTCTTCCCTTTCAATCCCTGGAGCAAGAAAGTTAAACATATTAGGGTCAAGAACAGGAGCTCCAAGCAAAAATATCTGTAATGTCCTACACACATGTAAGAAAACATCATTTCCAACCCTGCAAAGAACTACACCTTTTCATCTAAATAGGACTGTCTGATCTTACAAAGCCCATTTTGGTTTTATCACAGTTTTGCTTACTGAGACACCTCCACTGAAGAGGTGCCTGCTGAAGAAATTGAGGCAGATTGAGATCTTTGTTTTAAATTATCCTCCTTCTAGAGGGTGAACTGTAAATTACTGCTTTGCCATGTGGTGGAGCTGGTAGACAGCAGTTCCCAAATTTAGATTTTTTTTCTCATGGAGGTCGTTGTTATGTTCGGAATCTTTGTTTCAACAGTTTTCACAACTATGTTTAGTCTGGTAAACTACCTATAAAACTTAATCTTTGCTTTTGCATTTATATCATAAACCCTCAACACTAAAGAAAACATCAAAGCTTGAATTTTGGTGTGAGAGCTGCCAAGTCTGACGGCAACTTTCCGCACCAATTCTTTATGGCAACTCATCTATTATTCCATGAAGAGCAAAGCCTCTGAAAGAATCTGTAGATCTCATTTTTCAATTTCTAGATGACAAATGAACTTCTAAACCACCATCAAGGATGGCTACTTAGACTAATGTACACGGCATAGGTAAAGCTGGAAACACATCGCAGAAATAAAAGACTGTAGTGATTTGTGCCTTGGCAAAATTCCTCATTTTCAGCTCATGAGAAGCTAATATTGTGGATATCTAGTGGATCTAGAATGGATCAACTGAGTGCTGTGTTCTCAAAGTAGCCAGTACCTCAGTGATGTGCTGTTGTGGAGACACCTTCTGGGGTACTCCAGTTCTGCTCAGCTTGCAAGGCTCAGACCCAGGTGCTCACAGTAAGTCTTCCTGGATCTGCACAGTGCCTTGGAAAGTCCTTATAAGTTTCTGTCCCAACTTTTCATATAAATCTTTCCAAATCTGGTCCTCAATGCATAAGAAGTACCTCAGAGAGAAAAAAAGTGATTAAAATAGCACAGTATAATTCAGAATTACTAATCATATTCTCTGCTTTCCCATTAACCACCTGTGTTGCCTAAAGCAAGTGGTACAAGTTTACTCCTCTGTAACACCATCATAATATTTGCCTGTATTAAAGCATTACATGTGTAAAAATTCATTTGACATTCTCAGATAGAAAGTACTTTGAAAGTACATGGCACTATAGTCATTACTACTTTCAGTCTTCACCTCATGTTATTTTCCAGACAATTTATTATTTTACACTTCTCTCACCACTCAATACAGTAATCAACTGTTTCATTCCTGAGAAACTGCGTTTTAGAGCATTTCATAGAGGTGTTGGTGGCATATGGTCAAATTCCAGTGTGACCAGTTTGCCAGCTGAAATTCTCCCAATACTTTTAAATGGATTAAGTATTTTTCTCTTCCTCTAATGTGTTCAGCAAGGCTGTCCACCATGAAGTATCCTTTGTGTTTCATTCCTATGTAGCTGCTCAATAATGAACCTAGTTTATGTTTCGGACTGTTTTGACTACAAAGCAGTTTGAATTATTTGGGGAAATGCAAGACAAAATTAATAATACTGACACTGTGTATAAAACCCCAGCGTTTGAAACCACATTTGTGAATAACTGTTTTATTTCAGATTTCTTATGGGATGGCCTTTGAACAAAGAAGCCATATCCTGTCCAATGTCATGTGTGGACTTGAAATTATGGAAAAAAACAGAAATACACCTATTCCTTTTCCTGGCCTGCATTCATATAGATTAAAAATATTATTATCTTTAAAAAAAAAAAAAACAAAACCAAAAAAAAAAAAAAAACAAACTGATATTATGTACCGTTTGTAATGTGGATTAACTCAAACAGTGAGAATCTATTGGTCGCTAGATTTGTTTGGGCTATTACAGAATGCTCTTTCAAAGCTAATTAAGAATAGTACACACAGCTATGTTAACTTTCAATGGGTTACTTAAATTTTTGTGTCTGGAGAAGAGCAGGGTTCTTATGGTTAAAAATCCCCAGACAAAATCATACCATAAAACCCACCAACGTTCTACTTGTGTCTACTTGTGGTCAGTTGTAAGAAAAATGATGACAGCAAAATTCAGTTTTAAAACTGAGTTTGAATTTGAACTAGCAAGGAGTTCATTTGGGTCTGGAAGTACTAGCTGATCTCATGTTTACACAAACTACAGTGACTAAGTATATCTGTGGATTAAACAATGAGGGCCAGATTTTCAGCTAGCGCAAATTGTGGTAGGTCCAGTGAATCCAACAGAAATGACCTGATTCATGCATCTTTTAACAACGAAATTATTTGCATTATTTGTTTAGGGAAAAAAAAAATCTTTTTAAACTCATTACACATATATTTGCATGGATTCAGTTGTAACACAAATGTTTAAAAGCTGTGGATGGATCACCCTTGAAAATGTGTTTACTGTATATGGATCAACCATGTGTAAAATGGAGACATGTCCTTTCTTTATCAGAACACATTGCAGTAAACTGAACATATATCGAAAATTTTATTCCTAACATGATCTTCAAGGGTTAATTTAAAACAACACTTGATTTTTCTATTTTTCTTTTTTTTGCTATGTGCTTTTAAAAAAGGGTTTATGTAGGACATGTTGTTCACTTGATGTTAAATTTCATCTTACAAGGGTGTTCTGGAATGTCTTGGAATAAATCTCAAGTCATATTCCCTGAATAATAGCTAAATGTTTGAGTGCAATAGGAGGTATAGCTCAAAATCTTTCATGACCAGAAAAAACAGTGTTATTTTAAGACTCAAATACTTAGTGCTTTCCTGTTTTCTCTCAGTGTTGTATCAGTAGGTGCATTCTTTAAAAGCAATCACATCTTAGTTTCTTTAGTCTGCAGAAACCCCATCTGTGTATGCTTCTGATAGAAACCAGATTCTACACGGTGGAATCCACTGGAGCAGCATATCTGCAGCCCGTTTGTGCATATTCTCCACTTCATTTACATATAAATTACATAATATACAGCCTAGGGACTGGTTTGTCCCCTCGACAGGGAGGTCATTCTAGGAAAAGGGGGTGCAGAGGTGAAAGCCACACCTGGCCTATGCTTTTCCCTGGGAAGAATGGAGTATCCCTCAGACCCCGAAGTGGGCAAGATCTGCAAAGGTAGGCTGGGCACCAGCTCAGCAACAGCGGTGCCCATGTAGGCTTTTCCCTGGGACTTGTGGACTGGTGGACTGGTGGCTGGTGCATGACACGGACAGAGGTGCAGCCTGTCTGGGAAGCCAGCAGCTACCGCCTGCCGTTGTTCAGGCACGAATTCCTCAGCTGGCACAGTTGCCCTAAAGCCCTTTATATCTGTTTGATCCCCATCTCACTTCTTAGCTTTAAAAGTACTTCCTTGAGTGGTGTAATCATGGGGCAATTTTCCTCTCATGCCAAGTTTAGATATTGTGTATACTACTTATAAGTTGACTAGAGTGACATTGTTTCCCAGTTCCCAGTGAGATAGGGATCAGACCACCTCTGTGCAGCTCAAAGACCAAAGTGTTACACCAGACAGCACGAGATTTCTTCAGAACATCTTGGAAGTGGAAATTGAAGTCATTTGAGGATTAGCATTTTGTTGGATGGGGAGATGAACCCCAAAACACAACATCCTGAAATTGCTCGGCTGTTGTTCATCGCTAAAGGTTTGAAGGCAGAGATTGCAATCTGTTCATGCTCTATCTGCCTGGAGTTTGCAGAACAACAAGTAAGACAGGTCAGCACTGGCCCCCCCCTTTTCTCTGTCTGTGTAATCTGGTATTAGTGAAAGAAAGCAAAAAGGTTTAAAACCCTACTTGAAGTGTATACTGGTTACTTAAGTCAGCATTATGTTCAGTAACAACAGACACAGCTGTCTTGACCACACACAGACCATTTTAGCAATTGCCAAAGAGCAGCACTTGTTATACAGCCAAGTCTTAAACTATGGTAAGCAATAAAATAACCAATGATGTTTTAAAAGAAAGCACATCAGTTTCATTAATATGAAATTTACCTTTCAGATAATTCTTGACTTGTAGCAAATAATATATTTGCCAGTTTTGTGAGCAACAAGACTATGGAAAGAAAGAATTACTTCATAAAAATATGCAAGCCAGGATTTTATGTGAATGGAATGTAATGACTATGTAATTATAATTTCTAAGTACATACAATTATTAAAATAGAAGCAGACACACAGCCTTCTGCTTTCTGCAGCTTTTTTTTTATTTATTTAAATCAGATTTGTAATGAAAATGTGTACCAATCACAAAGCTTGGAAGGACAGCAAGTTTAGGCTTCAGTTCAGCAGAGAAGTTGAATATGTGTGTATAATTGAGCATGGACATAAGCTCTTTGCTCAGTTTGAATCCTAAGAAAAGTGGACAAACCTTGTCAGGGAATTTTGGTGTCTTCAAATATTTTGAGCTGGGCAAGGAAAGGCTGAAGTTGGATTTGCCTATATTGCTTTAGTTCCACAGAGTTTTGCCATGCTTTGACTTTTGGTAGTGGGGGAAATTGAATTACCAGCTTCCTTCTACGTAAAACTGGATTAACAATTACTTGTTAGTCTTTAAAATTCAGTCTAGTGGTGGGGAAAAATGGAGATTAAGACACTGCACAAGGCCATATCATTACAAAATAAATGAATGAGAGAATTATGATTCAATGATTTCACATAAGTATATGCAATTTATGTGATGTTTAACCGTGCCCAAGCTCTTGGAAGCCCACAAGACCCTAACTGGTTCTCTAAATCTGATTTTCCTCTTCCTGCAGTCCTTACAATTCTCTCCTTCAAGGTAGATCCGAAGCTACATAGCATCAAAAAATAGCATCAAATCTCCCTACATTTGAAGGATATTACAACTTACACTTCATTTCTCTACTTTCAACTGAAAGTCCACCCCTTTTTCCTACCTGCATACCTGCACTATTCATGTCTGTCAATGTTAGGTGTAAAGCATGATCTCATAACCCATGGGGAAAGGGACATTTAGCATCATAGAATCATAGAATAGTTAGGGTTGGAAAAGACCTTAAAATCATCTAGTTCCAATTCCCCTGTCATGGACAGGAACACCTCACACTAAACCATGCCACTCAAGGCTCTGCCCAATCTGACCTTGAACACTGCCAGGGATGGAGCATTCACAACTTCCTTGGCATCCCATTCCAGTGCCTCACCACCCCTACAGTAAAGAACTTCCTCTTTACATCCAATCTAAACTTCCCCTGTGTCATAGCTCTGGGTTGCCGGCTGAGCTTAATCTTTGACACCCTGCTTAAGTTTTAACCTGTTACTCCTTGTCCTATCACTACAGTCCCTAATGAAGAGTCCCTCCCCATCATCCTTACAACTTATACAATGAGGTGGTTGATGACAGCCAGCATGGCTTCACAAAGGGGAAATCCTGCCTGACCTATCTGGTGCCCTGGGGCACCACATCGTTGTTGAGCTGAAGAGCTCCCTGGTACCTTCATCACACTTTCTCCTCTGCTCCAGTTACATGGTGCGCCAGATTGTTTTTTCAAAATTGTTTTTCAGTGGAAGTAAACCGAGAAAAAGATTGCATTTTATTTTAAGCAGAAACTTCTGGCTTTATTTATTACAGCAGATTTTAAAGTGTAGAAAAAACTGTATGTTTAGGTATATTTCATTGCCTCATGTCTGGCAGTGTTAGAGGCCTCTGCATTGCCTGAGATCTTTCATCTCTCCCTGCCTTTTGCAAGTTGCCTCCCTCTCCAGGACATGAGAGCCTAAACCATTTCTCTGTCTCCTTTCTTCAGTTTGCTGCCTAAAGGAGCCAATTAAGGACCTCATCAAATAATAAACAAATATGTTCCTACTATCATTTATCAGGCAACCTCCTGTTCCACCTCAACATGCAACGAAATCCAGATGATCTGTCACCTGGCACCTTTGCTGGTTTGGTTCAGACTTAAAAAGTAAGTTTGCCCTGAACTCCAGCCAACTGTGAGCCTATTGGTGGCTTCCATGTGAAGTACCAAACAGAACTCACAAATTACATGTAAGTTTCTCAATAATTAAATTTCTTCACTCTTCCTCGTAGGTCTCTGGAAAAACACGAGATTTTTCTAATTTGTTTTGTGACTTTGAAGTATAACCACTGAATAAAATATGGAGCATTCACATTTAAACCAGGAAGAATACTTAGCTTTCATTGGGTTGAAAGCTATTGTGGACCCCACAGTAGACCAAAAAAATGGAGGGAACAGCAAAATAGAGCAGAACCACTGTCATCAGCAGGAAGAAGTTGAAGACAACTGATCAGGATGCCTGAAGGAACTGATGAGGGTAAAAGCATTAGTGCCTAGGAGAGAAGAAAGCCTCCACCAAGGAGGACAAGATTTCAAAGCCTGTAAGGACTGAAGGAAGCTAGTGGCAGGAGCAGAAGCAGATCAGGAGCAGCCTGAGTGCCACGGCAGCAGGTCGAGACAAGGACAAGGCAATTGATATGGCTATGCCTCACCTGTCAGCCTCAGAAAGTGAAGTTGTTGCTTACTCACCACCCAAATTATCCGTTACTCCATGTTTTTTCAGCCTGCATTTGGGAATTGAGCCTTGTTATTTTAAATTAGAGGCAGTTGTATGAGCACCATAGACGTAAAGTAAGAATTTCAGTGGCAATACTTCTTCATACTGAGGTGATTCTTTGACGTGTACTTCAATATCACTCCAAATGTTTGGTAATAAGGCAGGATTTAATTTCTGTAGAAGTCAAATGCCATACTGGTGTAAATAGACACAGTCACAGTCACTGCAGTGTGATTTGGTGTACTTGTATCAGTGGAGGAATTTCCTTCCATTTAGAAAGCCTTTAAGGGAAAGAATAGACCAGAAGAAAGAACAAATTTTTCTTTTCTTATCCACCAGTTTCTAAACTTAAACTTACTTCCTCCTTTGCTGTAGTATTTTAAAACCAGAACAAAGAGCCGATGAGAGTAAGCACAGCTATGTGCTAATTTATAAATGCACAGAGTAAAAGGCAGATCCAGCTGACAGTAGCTTCAAAAAAATTGTGCCTCCTGTAAATTAGGGTAAGGGAACTGATCACTGAAGGTAAACAGGTGATGAAATACTTCATTAGTACCTCATTTGTAATTTATGTCTGCTGAAGTAGTTGACAAAGATTCAAAATGTAAGTGGTAGATTTCTCAGAAGTGTAGCCTTTGAGGTCACTGAAGTGGATTAATTATAACCCAGTGTAAAGCACAGCCTGTCTCTGTGTCAATTACCAGTATTTGATAACTGAAATTATGTCAAGCTCTGTTCTTCTTCAAGATGCAGCCACACATTTTAAAATCATTATGACTATAAGCATGAGCTTCACATAGCTAATGAGTTCAGCTCATTTATTAAAGTTCATTTTGACTTACCAGATAGCACTTGAGATTCAGAGGGGAGTGGGTGGCAAGGGATCCAGTTGTGCAAAACTAAATTCCTTTCTTTATCCCCTCTCCCAGTCCTGTGCAGCAGAAACAAAGTAGTTCGCTTGCCAAAAAATCATTTAAATCTACTGTAGGAGAAAGACTTGAGGGAGTCAACTGCTATTAAATATGACCTGCTTCTAATGGCTATCAGAGTTCTAATTGTTCAGTGAAAATGCTGGGCTTAATGGATACCTGCTGTTCATATTCATAATAGCAAAAGGACTGATAACATATCTCTGCCACATTTTGGGATGTTCTTTCCTTTCTTTCTCCCTTTTTCACACTCTTCCCTGGAACTGCACAAGTATTGGGTAGGGTTAAATAGCATCTGTTCATATGTTATCAAAACCTACCACACACTCTTTGGTGAGTAACTCTATCTTCCATGGTTGTGCAATCTGCTGACGGCACAGCAGTCAAGTAGTGCACGCTCTGTGCATCCGACCCACAGCAACACTGCCTACACACAGTAAGTAAACATTGAAAGCAATGGCTTTGAGGTTGTTTTTTCTCATGCAAAAGCAGATAATAAACTGATCACCACAACACCAGCTTTGCTGCATATTTCACGTGCACTTTATGCTCAGCATACCTGCTACACCAGGGCCCGTGAGATACCTGGTGGTGCTGATTCCCACCTCTGGGAGAAACGTGGCCGCAAACAGAATGGCTCCAGCTTCAGCTGGGGGCAGACTTGAACCAGAGGCTAAGGAACAGTGTTTCGTCTAGTGAGATATTCTTTCACTATTCCCTGCTTTCTCCTGAAGCATTTCACTTGTAAATGTCTCTCACTGAAGTAACAAGTAATATATGATCCTGTTGCATTGGTAATTCTTAATTCTTTTTGCTTTAAATAAATGATCCATATTCTGGGGTCAGATAGTGTTTTGAGTGGAATCTCACATTTATCATGGCTGTAACTTTATACGGAGACATATTCCAATAGTCATCAGCAATCTTTTAGTAAAGCAACAAGTTAGTTCTTTGAGGTGGATCAGAAGATTTCCTTCTAAAGAATAAATTTCTTTTTAAGACTAACAGCATGCAGTACTAATGTTTAAAGTATGAATTTAGTTTGTCAGTGCAACTCATCATTCCTTATTACACATTGTGAAATCATTTTAAGATCATTTGTGCATCTTTAAGCCAAAAAAATATCTGACAACCACCCAAGACCTCTACTATGGTGTCCAGAGTAAGCATAGATCTGTGACTTAGACCACAGATATTTAACCTGAACATCATGAAAATAATCGAGGAAAGATTTATTTGTGTCTCTGATCTAATAATACTCTATTCTCCAGCAGAATCAATCACATCAGTTTGTATCAGATTGCAGTTCATATCTTTAGTACCAGGATAATATGGCTGTTAGTTTTAGAAGTACCTAAATGGATTAGGTATGTGGAGAGATAGGTTGAGTGAACTATTCATCACAGGGTGACTTTCAGGCCCTACAGAAATCAGCAGAAGTTATAGCATCTATGTCAGTGCATATGGGATTTCAAATCTCGTATTTTAACCTCCACTGTCTCAGGGAAAATATGTTTACTGGATAAACAGCCAAAAATGTTGAAACAGTCCCTTCCTAAATATTTTGCAGCAATAATGGCACTGATTTCTCCATGGCATAAATCAAACTGTAACACTTTAAAATATTCATTTCAATATAAGTAAGTAAAAATATGCTACAGATTGGAAATGAGGGAAGAGAACTGGTATGAGGTATTATAAGCTAAGTCTAGACTCACCTGCTAGGAAAAATGATGGCTCCTGTCCAGCCCACACCTCCAGTTTTCTGTGAAAATCAGATTGTGAGAAGGTAGGAGGGAAGAAGGAGGGACAGCTGGTGCATGCCTGTGTTTTGTCCCAGTAGGGAGTTGGGATGCAAGAATATGCAACTGGAAAATGGAATATTCTCCCCATATCCCTCATCTAGATGCAACTAAGTGCCCACAGTTACCAAGGAAATGACTTTATTTTTTTTTCCCCCCTTAGGAATTCAAAAGTATTTTCATTTTTTCCACTCATTTGGTTAAATACAGCTTTATAGACTCAGAATTTTTCAAAAAGCTAGGCAATAGATGGGTTTATTTCCTTGTGTTCCACTTTAATGGTACTGTATTTGAAATGGGCTTAGTAACTCTGATGACTCAAAGCCAGGCTTTTACAAAGGTGCAGGAACAGATTTGCAAACTCCATGTATTTCTGTGAGGGCTCCTACGTGCCACCAGACTAATGGGCGTATTGCAAAACCAACTCCTGCTGCCTCCCATTTCCAATTCTGCCACCTGATCTTCGAGTTTCAATAAAATACCAGCACCAGAAGTTCTGAAGACTTGCATAAAAGGCTTCATGCTGAAACCTCAACTAGGCATCTGTTAGGAAACAGACAGAGCAAACTAATTTTTCTAGGCTGCTGTTCATGCTTTCTGTTCCTTTTAGCAGCCATTTATCCATGGCTGGTAGGAATTTGTGTTCATCTAGAGAAGGTGTGTGGCTGCACCCGGCTGGGGAGGGGTGTGACAGCTGGCCCCGTGGGATGGGTCAGGCAGAAGCAGATGGCCCTGAGCGACAGGGCTGGCGTGGGGACAGATGGCAACATGGGACAGCTTGGGAAGGGGGACATATGGCAACATGGGATTGGCAGGAGCACGAGTCCTTACACTGGACCCAATTACGGGCCTGGTGGGTCTGGATTTGCCTGGGAGAAGGTGAAAAGGCTTTTATGTTTTTCCATCCTTCCTCAGACATGGGCAGGGATGCCACGGACCACAGGATGTAGCCATGGCTATGTGCAGTACAGTCTGGACGGGGATGTCAGCCACTGCAGACTGCTGAGCCTTTCTGAATATTTTTTCTGTTGTTGTTCCAGCATCTAGCAAGTTTTCAGCATTCTTAAACACACTTCTATGTTTTGATTTATATCAGCACATGGTTCATCAGATAAAAGGCAACATGTGCACCACTGAGATTTAATGGGCTGATTTGGCATGCTGTTCTGTCCTTTGAGATGTGGAAGACAAATGAATTTTCCTGTTCATCATCTTAGAGAGCTGACACATAATAAGTATAAAAAAATACTTAAAGCACAGAAAAAAAAAGAAAAACAGAAAAACATCTACACAGTAATATATCCATTGTATATTCTCCCTCCCTTTTTCCCTAGTCTTGAGGTGATAAAGATACTAACCAAGAAATTTGCTTCAGTTCTGAAGGAGCTTTTTAGGCATAAATACTTTTTCACCACTAACCACTAACTACCACATTGCACATGTAGGGCATAATTAAGAAGAATAATAAATTAGGAGTTGAATGTCTTCCCATGTTATTTTGAATATGGGAGGCAAAATTAAAAAGCTTTACATACTGAACATTTTAGAATGCACGGGTCTAATATTTGTTGGGGTGCCTCCTGTACTTTTTTACATTTACTATAAGCTGCCCACCCAGAAATGACATCTTTTGGCCATATTTTAAATAGATGCAGGGGAAGTCATTTAGTTTGGTCACATTAAGCTCCTGCAGGACTCGATAGATAGCACATACAGCACATCCTGCTTCCCTGGTGAGAACAGGATGAGATTTTTATGGACAACATTAAATATATTGAGTAAATTGCATTCACCATATTACAGTGTACCATTTATAACTATTGCCATTGCCTTTTTCACTTTTTCAGCACACTTCATCATTGCTTTCATCACCTCTTTTATTGAATACAGTGTTAACAGAGCAACATCCGTTACAGAGGTATAGGAATTAATTAACCTGAAGTAGTTGTGATCTCTGGACAGTGAATATAACTGATTTGGTGGTCATGTCTCTGAGGCCAATTTCCTGCCCATGGACAAGAGAGTATGCAATCACTGAATACTATAGATTGAAGCTCTTGTTAATAGGATTAATTTTCTTTTTCTGGATGGAGGGGAAGGATGGGGTGAAGAAGTTAAAAATTCTTCTCTATGTTTGGGAAGAGATTTCATTTGCTCTAAAAGAGACTACCCTTAATTGTGAAATCCCTGTACAGATGTGGATCTGGACTGTTCCAAAACCACAGAAATGTTCAGAAATGGGTTTTTGTGATCCTAGCTTAGAGAAACAGAATCAATGTCAAGATGGAGATTTGTACTCTGAAATCTTTCTGAGCCAGATTGGTTGATGCCTGTTACTTCCTTTTACTTTTTGTGAAAGGGTATTTTCACAGTTCCTATAAGGGAATTGTTTTAGCCATTCAAGAAATACAAAGGTTTTTATAATGCTTTTTTTTTTTGGTGAGTACATTTACCTATTTTAGTCTTTCATCCTTGAAAGGCTAAAAGTCTTGCTGCATGTGTGATGCATGATTAATATGGCTGGGTTTACTGGTAATAAAAATGCTCAGAGGACTTTCTGTATCTATTGATCAATTGTATGTTTTTCTCTGATACTATTATCTCTGAGATCATACATATCTTTCTGTGTACTTTTCAAGCTAGTATACAAACATCAAAAGGTCAAAGTCACAACTCATGTGTGTTGGGATGGTGGCACTCAAATAGATGGAGCTATGACAACTGACAACCACTGATGACTAGACTGAATATTCAAGTTTGACAATTATTTTGTCTAATACAATTTCTTTAAAAAGTCAGATTTATTTAAGAGTCCATTCTTATTGCCTACATTTCCCATAGGTTTTAATTAAGTCCTCTTCAGACTCAGAATATGATTTTTCTTTTCCTTTTATGCACAAATGCTTTCCTATATTATGTGAAGCTTGCCCTTACATTTCATAGCTGTGAAATGTCTCTTACTTGTTACAAATACAGATATTCTGCTCCATATGAGTGACCTTTGGATGATACCAAGATATTATAGAGCTTATAATGTTGAAATCCCTCCATAGAAAGATCCTGAATCATTTTCCTGTGGAAAGAGATCTTCTCCACCTGCAACTTTGATATGATATTTTTTGCCTCAGGAAAATGGAAGAGAAAATCCACAATTTATTTTAGTAGTTTGAGGCAACATTCTGTCCACTGCATTCAAAAGGCCCAAGATCCACAAGATAAAAGAATGAAAATAAGTGTTTTCATAAGCAAAGCACATGGTTAGTCACAATGCTTCCAATTTACAACATCCCAGACAGATGAATGACCTTGCTTATATTTGTTATTTTAGTTTTTCTAAGGGATGTATGATCAATGAGATTTTCCAAATATATTCATGAATAATAATGTCATTTTAATGATATTGAATCTTTGCATAGAGGAGATGATGATAAAGAATGTCAATGGGGACCAATAACTAAGTTCTGTAATTGAAATCATGCCTATCAGGAATACTAAAGAGTGGCTTTGTGGGTTTCAGGACTATCCAGAAACCAATATCTCTCTTGAAAATGGTAGACTGCCTACAGCTATCATTCCAGCTATTTCTGAGTAATGGTAATAGCTTTGGAATGACATCTGACTTGAAGCAGTCAGGTATTAAAATACCAGACAAGCACGGCTGCCTGTACCTGACTGTACTACAGGAGCAGTGATCTGTGGCAAAATGCCATGGTATTATGTCCCTTTAAGATGTACCCTCTCTTAAAGGCGAAAGTTCAAGAAGTTCAAGTAGGCTCAGTACTGGTAAGATCTGTTCTCTTATATCCAGCTTTTGTAAAGGGTGTTCTGTAGGTTTTTTAACTCTTCTTTTAGCAGTTGCACAAATAATGGTAGAATACTAGAAAAAGCAATGTAAGAAAAAAAAAAAGACAAATTTTATTTAGAAAACCTGAAAAGTAAATATGAAATTTCCTAAAGCCTAATGTAATGTATTTCTTACATTAGAAGAAGAAAATATTGTATATTAAGCTAAAGGGTAATGGTAAAAACCCCACCAGTGTTGTTCCTTTCAGTCTGTTCTGCTTTCTTTGTCTCTCCTGTGTAACTACTGAGCTTCTTTCTGGTCCTTTTCCTGGTTCTTGTTTTGTTTTGTTTTGTGGTTTTTTTTTTTTCCTCTCTTTTTTTTCCAGAAATAATAGAAATAACTTAGATGAAATTAAAGGTTCATATTCTTGGGCATAATTCACGAGCCTCAGGAATAGCTGATGAAATATCCTTGCATTTTTAACCAATTGTAGTTATCCAGTCAACACCATAATTGCACTAAGAATCCCTTAGGCCTAATTTGAGTGTAAGGAAAAGCTACTGTGCTATTGTTAAACTCCTTGGGTTTAATTTTTTACCAGCCAATAATTACAAAACACAGGAAATGACATGGTGAATGATGGAACTATTTTGAAGTGCAAATTTATGAAGCAGCTGCAGCAAATAAAGTGGTAATTTAATTAGGCTTATGTCCTAAAGCTGAGGTGTAGTGAAGAACATTTCTGAGATAGAAGCTAATTCAAATCTGCAATAGTAATCCACATTTAGTAATTTCACTGCTATAGCTCAGTTAATTACAGCATATTAGCAAAATAATGAGATAATTAATCTTCAAATGCAGTTCTTGTCTACATGCATATTACAGAAGAATTTGACTTATCCTTTCTTTGTATGTTTTTCCAAGAACAAGTTATGACTAATTTAACCTAGAGAAACCCTTCCTCACCAAAATACCTAGATTCTTTTATTTTCTAAACCTATCAGGTTTCGGACAACTCATTCTTTGTTTAGAAAAGAAAATACTTCCATAATAAAATCTCTGAGAAGAATCTCAAAAAGTATTAAATTCATTTTATTTGTCAATTAAAGACTATTGCATCTACTGCTTTTGCTTTTATAAGTAGAATATACAGACTATTGTTGAGTCATTTAATCTGTCCTACTCCAATTTTATTTGTAGTACAGGGGTTTCTATTTTCACTTTGAAAACATGTGCTTTTAAAACCAGATAGCTATTTTCACACTGCATGCAATGTATTGTCTATAAAGTACAGTACAAGAAAATAATACCTTTTCAGAAATATTGATTGTCATAACTTTATAATATTTTCCAGTGAATTATTTTTATTTTGTAAATATTAATATAAATATTAATTTTACATGTTGAGCCTTCTGTTTTATGCACAAAACATTCACCATCACCTTAAATATATACATACTTTTTGTTCTTGCTTGTATGCATACTTAGCTACAAAAAGCAACTGTTGTATGAGAAGTGTGCTTCAATATTTTCATACCACATCCAAAATTCTCTGTATTTTTTGAGGTCCTATCCATTGCAGTATGTGCATTTCCCATTTGATTCATCATCTCATTCACTTTCCTTGCAAGTCTATTGGTTTGCTTCAGCTGCTTTTACTGCCATGGACTATTTTGAGTTTTCAATATTTAATGCTTCCTGTTACTTTTATCATTACTATAATTGAACCAGCTTTTCACATTCTGCTCTTACTTCCACAGGCTGTTTCACTGGGACCATAACCCGTGAGCCTCAGGAATAGATGATGAAATAGACTCGCATTTTTAACCAATTGTACTAATCCAGTCAACACCATAATTGCACTGAGAATCCCCTAGGCCTAATTTGAGTGCAAGGAAATGATAAGTAGGGTTTTGCACGCTGGGCACATAGTCACAAATATCACATTTAAATGCATTATTTTTAGTGTCACAAAGGCTAACGTATTAAGTAACTGCATTAAGCCAGATTTTATCCTCCATGGTAGGTGAGAAAATATGTAATACTGGCAAAACAAAAGAGGAGGGAAAACACCTTCTGGGAAAGAGCAAGACTTTGTATCTCTTGCTCCATCTTCCACGTTTGGTTAAATCCTCTTTGAGGAGCTGATGAGACCTGTGGGTCCTAAAACTGGTGGCCCAAATTCAACAGACATGAAACTATTAACTTCCTCTGTAATAATAGGCAATGGCAAAAAAATCATGTGGCTTTAAATCATTTTACCTAAATGAGAATTGCATAGTGTTTGTCTCATGTAATTGTTGGCTTTGTAAAGTTAACTGGAGAACTGATATCTGTAGAAAAAGACTAGTCCAAACAAAGCAGATGTTTGTGTTCAAACTGTACTTCACTCAAAACTTGGAGGATGATAAAACCCCCTATATCCCTCTTAAATATTCCTGTCTCACAGCGCAGAAAGACGTGAACAAATCTATGCATATATTTTAGGATGAGGGATGAAATTGTAAAGTAAGAATGTTGACTGTTATTTTTTCACTGTACCCTTGTGGCATGTGTCATCAGGCCTGGGTGGATCAAAAACTCTGCAGATACTGCCGTATCTGTAGTCCCCTTTGCTGAGAAAGCCACACAGGTTTAGGCTTTGGGCATGACTCAGTGCAGAGAAGCAATCCAGAGGCTTCATTCAGTTAAACATACCAATTTCTGGACATTTACAGTGTTGCTTTTTTTCCTGTATGTTTGTTATGATTTTGAGCTCCAATGGCCTTTTTTCTAAGCTTCACCTTTAAACTGGAGGGAATTGAATTCCTGAGTTTTTGCTTGGCTGTGACCATGTTTCATGATGGACAGAAAAGTGTCTCCTGTTTTTTTCTGACTGTTGATGCCATTTCTTGCTCTGAAGTGCTAACCTCCATAATGAAAAATGTGAACCACAGTAACAGGAATATGTCCAGAGCAAGAGAAGCTGCCATGAGCCTCTTTAGACTGAGGAAGCATGCACAAGGCATTTTAACAAGGGAGCAACAGAAAAAAAAATGTTCCCTCCAGTTTGTTCATTTAACTAAAGTGTGTGGTGATGGCCCCAGTACAAAAACCAGATCCCTCCACAGTCCCTGTCTTCTGCCCAATGCCAGCTGCTGGGTACAGGCAGAGGTAGCACAGGACTGCCTCAGTAAGCACGGTAATCTTGCAGGAGGCTCAATTAGGGAAAGCTATAAGATATGATTACCTTCCTATGTCCAGAAACTTTTTCCATGAGACTTTTCATTATGCTAAAAATGGGAACCAATAGCAGGAATTTCAACTTTCCAAACCTCCACTGTTAACAATCTTCTGATCAGCTTCACACCCTTGCCTTGCCCACGCAGACCTATAGATTGATGGGAAAAGGCAGCCTTTTGAGGACTCCTTGCCTTAGTTTACAGTTTAGAAATTGCAGTGTGGGTTGTGGGAAGAGCCAGCCGAGAACTCATGTCACTATGGTAAGCTGAGGCAGAGTACAAGAACGTCTAATTTATCACTTGTCTAAAGCTTACTGGTTGATCTTGGTAAAGTGAATGCACTTAAGTTCAACAGTGGAGTATTTTAACCCAAAGCCTAAAATTAGTTCTCAGGGAAAAACACTTACTTGTTTTTCTTTTACTTAAATGTTATGGAGTTGAAAATCTTTTTTCAGCAATTTTGCTTCACTCAGAGACTGGCACCAGACAGAACTGAGAGGTATTGCCTGTGGGACAACACTAATACAGGGCATCGGCTGAGAGACTTCTAACAAAAATTCCACCTCTGCATCACCTTTCCCCACAAAGTCAACAGACATATGAATCTCCTTTGGCCTCCCAGTGACAGAGCCACCATGTAGCAGAAACTTTTATTGTTGTATTTGTTGTCCAGAGGTGCACTAGTTAGATGAGTAATGTTTGGTGACTAACTTCAGCATGATGATTCCTCAGGAGGAATTCATAATTTGACTCATTAACCTCAGAGTCCTCAGGCAGGTGTCAAATCATTGTAACTGAATGACAGTTTAAAATTATATGGTTTTTTTTGCAAAATTACTTGATTTCACAATACCACATATCCTATTAATACTGGAACTGCATTTTCAATATAATCCCCTTATTATGCAAAGTGATTTTAGCAACAGGAAATATTTAATGTCATTTTTCTTCAATACTGTGCACTATTTTCATTATTAACTTTCCCTTAGAGATATTTTATTTAATATTTTAAATATTTGTGGAGAAAGCCAGTCCATGACTGAGATGTTCGAGTCTTCCATCTGGTTTCCATTTCAAAGATGAGGAGGGGCTGTAATCTGGTTTACATTAACTATCCAGGACTCTTGCTCTTGGTCACTGAGGCAGCCAAGTAGCAACATTAATAGAGAAAAATGTCTTACTAGAAAAGTGTATACAACAACTGTAAGGTTGTGTCCCTTAAATATATCCTTCCTCTCCAGAAGGTACTTCTCAAAAATCCTTCCTGTTTTGTAGGTCTTTATACTCCAGGATCATTTTCAATTCTTTCTTCACCATTGCACCACACATATAATCTTTGCTCATTTCTCTTTTTTTACTTCATGGAGTTTTCTATCTGAACTTAGACTCTTTCTCTTGAAATTGCCAGCCCACAGACAAAAGCCATGATTTGAAGAAGAGAAACAAGCTTCAACTTTTATGGTCATACTTGAGATTCATTTTGGAGGGACAGTTGGAACAGTTTTGCAGTCGTTACCATGTACCCTACATGGATTTTTGTGTTTTCCCACAGATACATGAACTGATCACAGCTGCTGAAATGATTCAGCCCCTAATGGTATCCCCACCTCCATGGTGTACTCTGCAGAATAACTGACCTTGACCAGATGAAAGACTCAGCATGCAAAATCAAGGTGCTGTTATGATGACAGACATAGACTCTTTATCTCCAGGCAGTGTATTTCTTTGGTAAAATATATAACAAAACAAAGTTAATGACTCCTTGTAGTGATTTCTGGGATTCCTAATAAAAGACAGAGTGCTTCATAGACTAAACTTGATCTCAGAGTACCTACTTCTGTCTTCCTTCACACAGTTTTCAGCTCTCTGTACCTCCATTTCTCCACTTGTAAATCATAAACAAAAATTTATTCTCCTTTAAAAACAATCTGAAAGTTGTTGTTGCTGCCATTATTAACCGTAGTAAATGGACACAAAAATATGTTCGGAGGAAAAAAGTACAGAACTCTTCCAAAAATTACCTAGCAATGCAAGCAGAAGCACACAGCACAAACCAAGTTAAAGCAGTCAAACACAGAGATGCAATGCAGGATTACACTTAGGCTGCCTCATGGTGTAGCTGGATTTTATCTTCTTAAAAACAACCTTTCTTCAAAAATGAAAGCCTTTTTAGTCACAGTTTGGGTAAGGATTGATTTTCATTCTATACATTGATTTTTCAGGGAGGCTGGGAGTGGAAATCTGATAGCAATGAGATTACAGTGAGTTGTTTTCTCTCTAGGGTGAGGCAGCAATTCAGCAAGTGTTCAAGTGTAATTTTAAGCATTTGAAGGGTCCCAATTAAATTTCCTGAAGAAATCCTCCTGAACACAAAGCTATGGAGGCCAAATGCTACCAAACTGTATCATCCAACTCCATTTTCCTTTGTTTTTCATTAAGTTTCAGCAACAGCTTTTTACTTCTATGTGTGGAAAGTTAATTTTAAGCTGTCATACTAGCAGACAGGCTCAGCAGGAGACCATGATCAGTCCTAAAAGCATTATATTTCACATGAGCAATGTTTCATGGAGACAAAAAGGTTCCCCAAAACTTCCTTCAAGCACGCTGGCACAAAGGATATTAAATTAGTTACGAAACTACATTATGCAGTAGAACTGTATCACTTCCAGCAGATGACTTACTGCAAGTGTGGCCACGAAAAGTGCTGTGCCTATTTTTTAACAAGCATATGCTTTGGCAAGACTTGTGTGATCCAGGAAACAAAAGGATACTAATTTTCCTTTTTTTTTTTTTTTTTTTTTCATCTTTTAGTTTTTCTCAAAAGATTCAAGGTCCCAGTATGTTCCTCAAGTCTCTCTCCTTTTTTCCTTCAGCTACACTAGTTACTCTTTCCCCGCTCCTCAGTAATGTAAATATGTGACACTTGCTGGAACTAAGCAAGAGTACATCATGATACATCTTGCATTAAATCCTCATGGGCCTATGTGTCCTAGGGTGGATTTTCTAGCATAGCCACTATCTGCTAGCACAGGACTCTGTAGACTCTGTGTATCAAACTCTGTTGCATGATTTAGAGATGGCTTAAGAGAGTTTACACATTAAATAACAAGCGCTATAAGCACCAAAGATGCTTGGACAGCAGCTGCTTAATGGGCCTGAAAGCCTGATCCAGTCAATAACCACAATGTTCTCATTAAAGCTTTGTTTACTCTGCTCATAAAGAAGTTTAATCACTTAAGCAGAGAAGAAAATGCCCTTCTAAAAGAGGATTAGAGTGCAAAAACCTCATGTGCATGAGATTGGAGAATGTGGTCTTTATGCTCTTGCCCTGAAATGAGGAAGTCAAAGGTGTGTAATATATGTACTATTTCTAATCATGATTCTACATTTTGCTCACTACTTGTGATGCTAGTACCCTAAGCTGCTTCATCAAGACGCATTACAACCTGAGGGTGTCCCACAGAGAGAGGCAATGACAAATATCCTACAAAAAAAGTCCAAAAGCACCTCTTAAAACAAGGGTCTAGCCCTGGCATGGGCTCTGTAGCAGAGCTCAAACCACTGCTCCTCAGCAAGGCAGCACAAATCTGCAGTACTTCAGCCAGAGAAATATCTCATTGCATGGCAAGTACAGAAGGGTGCTCTCATGTTTCTGGACCAAACCACAGAGATTTGATGCATACTAAGGCCATGGCAAGAATGTAGGTTTGAAAGAGAGCATTCTGAGAGACTGGTTTATTAATATTTAAATGGGATTCTTCACTACACAAAGATTTTCTTTGTTTAAAGTCTCCAAATGTGGAGAATTACAGTTTGGGAGTCACTAGAAAGGTGAACAATAATTTGTCAGGTAAATGAGCACGTTGGTGTATAAAGAAAGCTGATTGGAGTTGGAAAGGTGCCTTTGGATTTAGTTTGGCTTTCAATGATACAATAAGGTTTGGACTTGTGCTGTAGTTGGCTGCCTTGCCAAAGGCTATTTTTACAGAGAGTTACTGTGGAAAGAGGCCAATTAGACATAAAAGAATATTTAAAAGTGAAAAAAGTTTTCGGTGGATATGGGGAAAGGATTCTCCTGAGAAAACATAGCACATGCCTAGTCATTTGAGCCATATTCTTCCCTCAGGTACACAAGTGTAAAAGCACTTTCTTTCCAGTGACTTTGAATGAATTACTCTGCTTTTAATTGGGGGCAGAATCAGGCCTATTTTGTTCATTGGATCTATTAAAAAATATGAAAAAATTACTTTATTGCCAAACATGAGTCCGTGCTGGACCACCTTCTTTGTTGGCTTCATTTATGTAGGCAGCAAAAGCCATAATCCCTTTTTCTCTGTCCTGGTTTGTTTATTTTTTAATCAAAGCATGAAAAACATAGGTATGCAGAATCTGGTGAGAGTGTGTGGTGACTGCTTTCAGTGCATGAAAATAACTTTTTTTCTCTGTCTTTATACAGAGTGTTATTTCTACTGTCTTCACTGTTAATCTTGTGAGGTTTTTTGAACTTGGAGCTGGATTTATTTAATCAACAGTTTACAGTTGGAAAAGATTTTGAATTTCAGTGCATAGTGGGATGCATTCAATGTGGATTGCTTGCATGTGCATGCATACACACACAACACACATTAACAACTAAGATATCTCTTTGGTTCCTTTACGCAGTGGACATCAGATTAAGAAAGGTTAAACCATTAAATAAATGCTAATGCACTCTGATGCCTGGACCTTGTCCAATAGTACCTGCAGCAGCTGTCAACCTAATTAAGCCAGATGTGTGTTAAGTGTAAACGGACCTCCCAGGAGGAACAATAACAGATTTTAGGTCCTTAGGGGGCTCAGAGCACCAATGCATATAGTGTTTCTGAAGGAAACATCACCCCTACCTTGTGAGTTTTCTGCTCATTAGTACAATCCTGATTGTACTTCTCTGGGAGTGGACTTGGAGGAGGAGAAGTCTCTCTTCATTCCAGCTAAGACCAGCAAGAATGCTCATTTTCAATTGATTCTGTCAGACATGACATTTACTCAACACTCTAATCTCTATTTTTTTAACCTCCACTTTATTCTGTCTGTAACATTTTTTACAAGTGACATTTATCCTATGCCAAGTTTGCCAAATCCCTCTAAGTATATGTGCAGACCATAAGCTGATAGAAAGGATCTTAATAAGCATTTTAATATTAACAATCTAGAGAAATCTATAGAGTAGGGAAGTATTATGTAATTATGAGCATGCAGTGTGCAATAATGTGTTACAATATAAAGGAAAATCCTTTTACAGTGTGAAAATATTATGTGAAACTAAGAAAAAACATTTAGCAAATTTAAAACGTGCTGAAATTTGCAGCTGAATTGTTTCTTGCATGCTATTAGCTGTAATATGTCCAGGAGAAAGAGGCTAGAGAAGCAGACTTGCAGACCTTCACACCTGGCCAAGAGACAAGTCTCTGAGAGTTCCTGTTCATGTTCAGCTTAACACCTGCTTTCCCACTCACTTCACAGCCAAGCTATGGCACCTCTTTCCAAAGAAGCAGAACTCATAAAGCAGCAGCACAGAATAAAATGGAGTGTGGTTTCACTGGGCCAGATCATCTCTGATGAAAAGAAGTTCTTCACTGATTTCCTGGGAGGTCTGTCCACCTACACTGTCTTTGGATCTAGCCCTAAGTTCTCCTCAAGTCACCTGTGATGATCTAATGAAGATGTACGGTGCCATGTTGCCTTAAACAAACCTTTACCTGAAAATGTGCAATCGTGTAATAGTTTTGTTTTTCCTGGCACTCAGCATTCACTATCTGTTCAGGCATTAAATTTTGTTGCAGCTGTACTAAAATATCATGCACTGGTTAAGAACCTAAGATTCTAAGTGTATTTTAATGCCATATTCATAATAGATTACATTTTTTCAATGAGTTTTTCTGTGAGATCTTTTTCTGTGAAACCAAAATCTTTGTGAACAGAGCACACTGGTATGGTGCTGGGATATGAATCGTTGGGCAGCCTTCCTATTCAGGGCTACAAAAGCCAAAAGGGAATAGAAGATCTTTGAAGGCAGCAGGTTTCCTCTGTTCTGTCATTACTGAGCAGTGCTAAATGCGCTGTGTATTTGTGACCTTAATGCCACACTTCCTTAGCGTACTGATAATAGGGTGGCCAAATGAGTATGCTAGTTTTCCTAATGCTGGGAGGTAATTATTTACGGTCTATTTAATCTTGGTGTTCTCAGTTCCGCCATTCCAATGCAAGGATGCAGAGTTTGGGACCCAATCTTCATCCATGTGCTGCAGCTGTTGTTGGCTGGAGCCCAGGACTCATTCTCTTTCAAGTGCCAACCTGCAAAGTCAGGCTCTCACTTGCACCTCTTCTGAACCAGCTCCTTTTGAGCTCTTCTGCTGTGCCAGGCCAAGTAGGGGACTTACATAGTACGTTATACACTATATTAATATGATATATATATAGCACATACATATGTATATAAAAAAATATACACACATGTAATACACTGCAGAACACATAACTTACTGAGGTATTGCAAGGTTGGGTATTAGTATGTGCTTCTCTGTGGTCAAGCACAAAAGATTCTGCTGAGCTGTCTGTACAGCAGAGACCTGTACCACTTCAACAACCCAGATTGTTCCTAGCTTCTATGGGGATGCCTATTACAATTTCCCACTATGTCATGTAAAATGGGGGAGGGGGGAGGAAACCTGTTTGGCTATTCATCTAAATAATTACAGTGCAGAAATCTAAATCTAAAAGAGTCTTCCTAGACATCCTGCACAGTGACTAGTGTAATTGCAGCACCTTGCATCCTAATGCAGAGAACTAAAACAGATCAGAGGGACAGCTCTCTCACAGTGCCTGCTTCTTCACATTAACTGCAGAGGTAGCCTTGTCTAACTGCTCAGCCCTTCTTCTGAACGGTAGGTGTCTGAGGTTACAGGAGAGGAGTCTCATTTGCAGTTTCTGGAATGAAATAATTTTGGTAGATGTGAGGTAGGTGCAAAGTCATTCAGTCCTGTCAGAAACAGATCAGCTCTAGTAAAGCACAGAACAACAGCTCTAAACAATTAAAGAGCTGCAAGGTCAAACCCTTTGGTGCCTTTGGAGTCTAGTGAATACAAGGATGGGTAGCAGCTGAGCACAACATGTTGGATTGCAGATTTGAACCTAGTTTGCCAAATCCCACAAAGGAGATAGAGGCCTCTTTAGGCACCTGAAGCTTTTATTTAATGAAGCTCAGAGTCCTTTAGATGCTGCTGGTGAAATGCTAATAATGTTGCACATAATTGCAGGGTGCATGTAACAGAGTTTGGTCTCTAAGCACTATATTTCAATATTGCTTTCATGTTACAATGCATCAAATAATTTTTTGTACCATGACATGGAATAATGTTATACAACTCAGTGACAAAATGAAGACTGTAAGTTTTCTCAGTCTGAGATGTTAAGTTGTAAACTGGGAAAACTAATGACATTTATTTCAAGCATGTTTAATTCAGAAGTAAGGTGGTATAATATGGTTTCCAGTAACCTCATTTCTCTCCTGTGAAAAGGAGACTAATGTAAGTGGAAATGCAGAGTGTATTCGGAAGGCTTTGAAACCAATTAATCACCTGCAGAACTTTTCATAAAAACCTGATTTCATTTGGGACAAAGTAGGAGCTGAAGTAATTTAATGCCAGATTAAAAAAATTTTCACAAGTAAGCATGCAATTCCATGAGCATCAGAATTAATGACCTCTGCTTTCCAATGGATCTGTTTATTGTGCCTCTGAAGTAGCACACTGATTTAAAAAAAGCATCCCTGCATATGGGGCTGGGATTCCTCACCGTAGGTATTTAGAAAAGAATCTGGTCTTGCACCCTGGGTGAGAGGTACAGTGCACTGCAGCATTTTAACTTCTCTGGACTGAAGCTACCAGGAGAACCCTAGAAATGGTATCTGCCTTGCAGCTTTAATAACGTGAGTGAGCTCAATGAGATCATGGCCATGTTAATTCTTCACAAATGTGTGGTGTGATTTCACTGGTCCACCTTAATCAACACCAATATAGTTTTTCCTAGGTTACTACTTAAAATGGAAAAAAATGTAGAGGGTATAAAATCAGTAAAAGACCTTCTGAAATCTTCTGGCTAAGTGGTCTTAATACTAAGTAATAAATATTGAGTACCTTCTAAGTTTCTGGTTCAGAAATGGTTTAAACTTTCAACCAGAAGAAAGATAAACTGAGATCCTTGCAATATATTGTCTCACTTTTTCTCAGATAACTATGTCCAATTTTGTAGAGCTTCGATTTAACACACAATGTTTTTGTCTAAGAGGGAACTCCTGAGTTTTACAAGGCAGCAAGGTTGATGCATTGTCACTGGACATATTTTCTCCTTCCACTTCTGTTCTGCACCCTGCAAAATGGCTGTGGGCAGCAGCCAAAACCCACTGCTGCTCTCTGAGTTCCTTCATACAATATTAGAAAATGAGTGGGGGTGAAAAGCGCCATTTAATTTCTTGCATTAGCTGTTCTGAGCAAAACAGAACAGCTCATTTTACTTACCTGTGTCCCTCAGCAGGAATTTTATCTTCAGGATTATACATAAATACTGCTGTTACAGTGAGATAATTCCAGCTTTCGAACGCTGGGAAAGTGACAGAAGGAGTGCATGAGCATATCTAAAGAACTGCACAGTCTGCTTTGTTAAAATGTTTTCAGACTTAACATTCCTGTAAACAAACTCATAAATTTTAAGCTCCTGAAAAAATAGTTTAACCATGTAATTTTTGTTAAATATTTATCCTCAACTACTGCTTCCTTCCATTTTTTAGCTGATCTGTTTTGTAAGGCTTTTATTTCTCAATGATCCATACATCTGTGGGTGAGTGGGACAAATGCATCAACTCTGAAAGACAATGCCCAGCCTTTTAAACCCTGTCCTTTCTCTCTCTGATCGAATGATAAAGGGAAAATATGAAGATAAAAGAAGCTATTAACAACTTAGTTTACAACTTCACTGATTTCATCAGTGCAGTACTAGTCATATAACTGGATCACATATGCAGGGAAAATATTTTTTTTCTAAGTGTCAGATGCAAGGATTAGGTTACAACTGCAGCCCAGTTGTTGCTTTATGAAATGCAGCTGTTTTCTGTCATTTGATAGCTAAAGCCAATCATGGAATTAAATACTGAGGAATATTTTTCGTTACTTTTTTGCTTTTAATCTCACATTGGCAGTGCTGCTGCGCTTATCTGAGGCCCTTCCACCTAGGTCATATACATTCTGTTGGTCATTTGATTCCCTCCTAGCCACAATCTTTGTCCTACCTCCCTTTTCTCTCCTCATGCTTTCCCATCCTTCCCTCTCTGTTCCCACAATCACTTTGATCACCTGTGTTTCCTGCCAGTCATCTCCTGCCTCTCTTCTTATTTTTCCTGGGTCATTTTTAATTCTCACTCCATTTCTGCTTTCCCTAATTTTACTTCCAGTAATCATTCACCTAGCCCTGACCAAGCTTTCAAACTTATCCTCTTTCATCTCCTTCCCTCTCCTGTCCTAACTCTTGCTTTGGCCACCATGGAAAATTCATGCTCACTCCAGAACTGCTCTTGTTTCCCACATTCACCTTTCCCCACAGGCTCTCTATCCTTGCTCTCTTTACACCCAGTTTGATTTCTCTGGTGCCAGGATCTTTTGTCAGGGCATGTGTGGGGGCACAAAGCCCAGCACCAAAAGGATGGTAGGTGTGAGTTTGCTAGGTATAGAGCCCACCCTTGCAGCAGTCCCCCTGGGGATTTCACTGGTGCTCTCAAGCTCATAGGGTCACCTATGGAGCAACCTCAACTACCAAAAAGGAAATGACATATGGGAGAATGTTTATAAAGTCTTTTACAAGACAATGGCCTTTTTTATATATATTTTCCAACAGAAAAATATCAAATATTCTTGTTAGTACTACCTTGATAATGAATAACTGATACTATTCTTGTTTTGTATGGCACTGTTTTGTTAAACCTCCATGGTTTTATATGCATAGGCATACATATATGCAGGGTGGTGAGGCGCTGGAAGAGGTTACCCAAAGAACTGACTAATGCTCCACCCTAGGAGGGTTCAAGGCCAGGCTGGAAAGAGCCTTGGGAAACATGGTCTAGTATAAAGTGTCCCTGCCCATGACAGGGGAGCTGGAACTAAATGATCTTCAAGTACTTTTCAACCCTAACTATTCTATGATTCCATGATATATCTAATACAAAATCTCCTGTTAAGATCCTCATTAGTCAAAAAACATTAAAGCTGCCACTGCTCACATGAAAGCTTATTAAAGTTTCAATCACCTGCACTGTAATTGGCATTCCAATTATAAAAACTCCTGATCCTATTTGAAAGGACTTTAAAAAATCTGACCGTAAAAATAAACATGAGGTTACCTCAGAAAATGGTAATGGATTCACTTCTGTCCTTGATTGCTTGAGTCACGTTTCCAACTGAGCTGCCTTCGTGGAACTGAGAGCAGAGCTGATCTCACTGAGTTTATGTTGGAATAACGCTTAGATAAATAAACCAAAGTTGGGGGCTGCAGATAATCAAAACTGAACGCAGGAAAATGAAGACTCAGATGTACTCAAATGCTGAAGACAGGCATGGCCCATTTTCCTGGTATGTAATTTAATATCCTCTTCTGAAGCTGGACAATAACTATATGTTTATTTAACTGTTTCACCAAGGCCTCTGCTTCCTCGTCAAGAGTGATGTCCTTACACTGGAATATTGAAGGAATTTCGAGGAAAAGGAGTGATCAGCCTTAAAGTCACTATAAAAAATGGTATGCACTTTCACCATTGTTCACATAATGCACTGGACTTTTTTTCAGTTACGTACCTGTCAACCATTCCTTATTTTGAAGGCTCTTGGTCACGTTTATGCAATGAGCATTTGAGGCACATTTACAATTCCTTCTTTCTAGTGAAGAAAATGCTTTGGTCCTAAGGAAACAATTTATTTTCATTTCACTGAGAAACAGATAATTTATGGGGACCATTGCACCTGTGAAGCTTCCCACTGTCTCAGCAACTCTGTAATCAGCACTCTGAAATAAGCACAATTTTCCCTCTCTTTAACTGGCTTAAACCTGAAATATCTACATCTGAGGGGAAAATACAGATGGGACATTTGCTCATGTTACACAGAGGACAAATCCCTTTGTAATTATGCTGCACACTTGTACTTCCCACAATGGATAAGGGAATGAAAAAATAATTACAGTAATTTGCCAAATAGGTTTACTAGGCTTTTGGAAATAGGTTCTAAGAAAATAAGGCTTGTATTTGAAGACAAATTCCTTAGCTTTCACTCTGTCAACATATAATAAAGACTAGTATTGTATGAAAGAACTAAGAGGGTAAGCAAGCCACATCTCACTCCAGCTATTTTTCCTTATAAAATAACGTATTGTTCCTTTATATTGTAAGTCAGAGTGCTGCTTTCAGACAGTCCTTCCAATAGGCTGGACTGAGATTATAATCAACTATAATATCGGAGAACCTTTCTGTAAAAACAAATTGAGTCAGAATATTTTTGAGGGTAAGTTCAGAAAGGAAAATACTTTTACCTTAATAGCTGCTTGCAATAGGTAAGAAAATAGCTGATGTTTTGTTGTTTTTTTTCTTTCTGAGTGTCCCATCTCAAAGCCCCCTCGGCTGTGCACCAGGGCAATGTAATTGCAGCCCAGCCTGCTCTTTGATGTCTGTACTTGTGCTGCTTAGAAGGCTGTCATGGGGAGTTCCAGGTTTGTGCTTTACTCCAAGATGGGCACTGCAAACAGCAGACACCAACCAGAAAACATGCTACAACATGAGGCCATTTTGGGATCTTTCCTTTTTTTCTTTTTGACTTTTCAATGCCTTTCAAACTTGGATATATTGTTACTAGAACAGGTTTATCATAAATTTGTCCTTGAGATGGTATGGCTCAGGGAGCCACTACTACCCCTTTAGCCAGATAAAACTACCAATCTGTGAAAGTAATCCACATAATTTTACACAAACTGATCATGGTATATTGTGTCACTGAACATTAAACATAGTGATATCTACTGTGGTTATTCTTATGGATACAACAGAGATTTTAATAAGAAATCAGTCACCATTTTCATTCCAGTATTTTGAATGAAGACAAAAAATATTTTTCAAATTATTATTAATAATATCCATAAAAGCACTAATTGAACATTTGGAAAATAGAGTGTTTATGTTGGCACTGTGCTGCTTGTTCCAACCTGACACTTGGACTGAAGGAGCAGGAATGTCACTACAGAATCTGGTAAAATAATTTGCATTATAAAAAAAATAAAATATTTGACTGAAGAAATGAATCTAAATTCATTTATTCTTCCATTGGCATGAAACCAGGCTTCCTCATAGTGGCTAGGGAAGAGCACAACACACTAATGCAAATTAAAGCAGTTCTTCCAGTAGACAGGTAAGGAATGAACTTTCCCCCAAAAGGGTGATAGACTTAGGGACTAAGGGACACACATGTGGACAGAGGTACATCACTCCTGGTGGAAATGCCAGACTTGCAGCGCACATTAATGGAAGAGAGTGAGGAAAGTCTCATGAGTCTCATTTCCGAGGAGGCTGGGATGAAGCCAGAGCATCCTCCACCCAAAAGCCATTGCTGCAGAGAAAATGGTTTGCCACACAGCACAGAAAGCCCACCCAAGCAGGGCCTCACCAGGGTAAACCAATGAGAGGAGCTCCCAACCACCTGTCCTACACACTTTTCTACTTCATGATTTAATGCTGGCAAGTCTTCGTATCTCCTATTCTCATTTAGAGTAGCCAGCAACATGGGTCTATAAAGGACACCAGGGACTGTCATGTTCTTCCATCTCATGGGGTCTTGGAAGCTAGATAAAAGATAGAGTTAAGATATTTTTGCAGAAGATAGCTGCTGTTTTAAGCACCATCCAGATAATGGTGAAAAACCTGTATATCTAAAATCAAGCAACTTTGTTGCTCCAATCCAGAGATGATGTTGGTGGCTTAATTACAGAGATGTCATCACTACTGCAGTGTAAGCTGTGACTGTTAATTTCAGTTCTCATGACTCACCTTTCTGGTCAGTCTGGCCTGCTATGGCTTTGGTCTCACCTAATCAGTAAGATTGGTGGTAGATGTCCATATATGTTCTAATGCTTATGTGCAATTTTTTATTTGAGAGTCCCAGAGCATATTCCAGATGTGAGACCAAATCTGCAACATCTCTTTGTACCAGAAAGCGCTTCTTGGCCTTACTATGATCTTGATCCTGGGATTTGCTTTGCATTGCATGTAAAATATTTCCACTGGCATCAGTAAGATCCATATTATTTGTATTTCCTACTACGCTAAATGAAAATGAAACATCAAAAGCAATCTTTCCAAGAACATTGATATTTACTACCACAGTTGTACAGAAGGCAAACGATAAATTCAGATTAGTTTTGCATCAGCAGCTGAGTCCTCAGTAAGATTCCGAGTTCAAGAAGAGGCAAATTGGCTGGTTTCTTAGGATGTAAAAACTATTAAATGCCTCATTGTGCATCAAAGGTTTCTGACTGGAAGTGTGGACCCCATGGATAACCATGCCACAGCAGGACACAGTTCACTGAAGACGAGCCAAAGGCACGACTACATCACTGAAACTGCCAAAGTAGGTACATGGCAGAAAAAAAAAAAAAAAAAAGTGAAAAGTCTTCCTAAATCTTATTCTAACTGAAACTTTGTTCATTTATGAACTCAATTTCTGTGCTGTTTAATACATGTTACCACACATGGGTAAGTGCCTTCATAAATATTTGTCTCTCACTGCTATCCTTTTCCCCTCCTTACACCATCTAGGTTTTTAACTCAGGGACTCAAGAAACTTTGAAGAAAGACACATGCTCTGTATAAATAGTGAGCTTTGCAGCCTTGAATCCAGCTTAATGGAATGACACCAGAAATTTTCCACACCTAGAGGTGCCCAGGTTGGCAGCTCACTTAAAAAAGATGCAATAAAGGATGTCATTCCTGATTATTCCTGTCATTCCTGATTATTCCTGTCATTCCTGATACATTCCTGTCCCATTAGCTGTGCCCTGCACTGCATCAGCCCCTTCCACCTAGATGGACACCAGCCTTTTGCACAGGCAGAGTGCAAGTGAGTCAGCAAACTAAAGAAGATGGCAGAATAATCAGATAGGCAGTGGAAAGTTTATGGTTTCTCAATATGCACCTAAGATGTATCAAATATTTGCACACTTTAGGAACACAGCTGTGAAGTTGAGATTGAATCTGGCCCTGAAATACTTTATCTGAACCAAACCCACTGCATAATAGGTTGAATAACAGAAATAGAAATGGGGTGATTGATCAAACTAGAATGAATTATACTGCTGTCTTTCCAAATTCTTCACTGAAGTAAAGCAGAAGCCTGCTTTTCTTTTTTATTTTTCACTCATGGCCATGATTAATAACAACAATAACAATAATGTTATTCCTCTAGGTTCCTTCACATCTGGTGAACAATTTGCCCTATCATAAATAGAAATGAAATTTGAATATATTAGAAAACTTAAAGAATGCAAAATTGTAAAGATGTCAAGGATTGCTGACAAAAGCCATTTGCTATAAAAAGGGGTGGTTTTTTTTTGAACAAATCAATAACATAATCACTGGGAGATCAGAAAAGAAGATTCTGCGCATTTGGCACTGAAAAGCCTAAATGCAGAAATGCCATTTACATTTGCCATCTACAGCCCACGCTTTCCAGGCAGAGAAAGAGCAATGCTAAGTCACGAATCTTGGATCTTTTAATAGCAAAAAAGTCTATAGAGTCTGAAATAAATGCAGTCAGCTTGGTTGCTCAGGATTTGAGTAGAAATCCCAGGGTTATTCCACCTTCACAGCTTTTCTGTCAGATATGTCTGTGAGCTACACAGTAGTAAGCTTATCATTATTATTTTTACTATTCTACTTGCAATAAAGAGGTCTGCAGAGAGACCTGTGTGCTAGCTGTTGCACAAGAGGCAAATCAGCTAAATGGGCAAACAGGGGTTTGCTGGCAGCATGCAAGGTGAAAATGGCACAGCCAATCCACCTCTTCCCCCAGAGTCATCTGTGCTGGGGTGCTGCAGTAACGCCACCTACAGAAAAGTAGCTTGTGCATTTTCAGTCTGTTTATTTTCAGTAACAACTGAAAATAAAGATTTGCTTGTCGCTTTAAAACAAAATCTCTGGAATAAGATGTTCCAGGTGTTTCAGGTCTTCAGCTCTGCTTCTATTCATTTCAAAAGCACTCAGCAAGTTCTGCTCTTGTGTTTATATCCCCTTTCAGCCATCCTATACCTTCAGCTTCCATACTTTTCTCTGAGAAAACATAAACAATTACCTCTCAGCCTTTGGAGTTAACCTTCTCTTCTTGTGAAATTAAGCCTCAACAAAGGCTCTTGGACTTTACTTCAGTGGGTCATATTCTCAATTCTCCACCACTTGCTTCTGTGCATTGATTTTGAGCATGTGAATAGTCCAGACACATAAGGAGAAAATAAGAATATCTTTAACTTTGAAAAATTTAGTCCTGCTAATTTCAACTGAGACTAACTAAGGGTTTAAGATCTTTGGAGGAACTGAGTCTCCAAAATACATGAACAAGTTTTAAACAACAATAAGCTGGTCACTGATGAGAGTATATGTTTAGATATGCTGAAATCCCAGAAACTCCTACCTGAAGAAGAGAGATGTTGAAGGCATCACATTTTGTAAGTGATAAACAGTGGTCATGCTCCAGGATTAGGCCATGAACTGATATTTGTGAGATGGTGTCGTGGTTTAAGCCCAGCCGGCAACTCAGAACCATGCAGCCACTTGCTTACTCCTCCCCTTTCTCCCTCCCTCTCCTAGAGGGATGAGGAGAAGAATCAAAAGAATGTAACTCCCACCGGTTGGGATAAGAACAGTCCGGTAACTAAGGTATCATACAAATCACTGCTGCTACCACCAATAATAATAATGATAAGGGAAATAAAAACGGAAAAGGACACAACCGCTCACCACCCTCCAAACGATACCCAGTCCAACCCAGCTGTGATCTAACCCTTCCAGGTAACTGCTCCCAGTTTATATAGTGGCCATGACATGATGGGGTATGGAATACCTCATTGGTTTGTTTGGGTCAGGTGTCCTGTCTGTTTTCTCCCAGCTTCCCCTCCTCCCTGGCAGAGCATGAGACTCAAAAAGTCCTTGGATAGCGTAAACATTACTGAGCAGCAACTAAAAACATTAGTGCTATCAGTGCTGTTCCCAAGCTGAAAGCCAAAACCACAGCACTGCACCAGTTACTAAGAAGGAGAAAAAATGACTGATACTGCTAAACCCAGGACAGATGGGCATGCCATTCCAGATATGCCACTCAGCTAATTTTCAGCTAATATTTCTGGGCTTCTGTTGCCTTCCCATCTTTCTTTAGCCCTGCAGGGAGACTGCAAGGTCTTCAAGTAGATCTCATCTCTACATAACTGTTTGTGGGCAAAAAGCAGTTTTACACTACAAAAAAACTATTACCCAACTGGTAAGGCTGTTTTTAAAGCATTAAAGAAAAATACTCCAGAGCTGGGATGTGCTAACAACAATACTAATTTGATCTCTTTGTGTCTACACATTTTGATATAGTCTTTAATTAAATGACCAGATTGTTTTTTTCCCTGTGGGACTTCTGGTTTGCACAGTGCATGAAACGCAACAGCTTTGTTGCTCTTTGCTGCTTTCTGGGAGCTTGGAGAAATGATAGTTGGGGTGGGTTCCTCTCTCTGGAGTTCTTCTGATATGACTGTAGCCTAAGTGGCAGCATGCCATCTCTGCCTAGACTTCCAGACCACCACAGGACTGCTGCTTCGGCAAAAGGCAGCCTGAGTGAAATGTTCAGCTGGGAACTAACTTCAAAGCCTTCTTGGCTGTACTGATTCTAATTTTTTTTAAATAGGGAGGAAAACTCCATAATCCTTGCTCCTGCATCCTTCTTTCTCATGATCTTCCATCTCATGGATCTGGGTGAGATCACAAATGTCTTGATCCCTTTGCCTTGGCTATGCCTCGTAGATGGACACAACTCTCGATTTAACCAGTACCGAACCTTGCCTTGCCCAGTCATTTCTTCAAACAAATGGCAAAGATGCCCTGTGGCTGTCCCATGTCAGTTCCCCCTTCCTTAGAACAGTTAGACGTAACGGCCCCAGGAAAAGAGACAATTTCCAAATAGTCCCGGCCATGAGCAAAGGCTGTGGACTTCCTTCTTGGGAACTGGGCATGCATTTCCTGGGCATTTATAGCAACCACAGGACATTTAAGTTCACTCAGAATCTATTAAGAGTCTTATTGCCAGCATATGTCTCTGCTGGGCAGATGCAAGGCTTCCCGTGTCTTGTGGCCCAGGAAAATGAGGGTGTATTACACTACAGCTTTGACATCACCTTGACAAAAGTTAAGTATTTTCTTCTAAGGACGGGCTTTGAAAAAAAAAGCAAACATAACAAAACCCCAACAATAACAACAATGAAATAACCCAGAATCACTTAGTGCTGAAAAAATATCTCCTTGTTTAGACTCATTTTCAGAAAGAGCTAAAGAGAATTCAAACCCTGTCCTAATTTTCAGCCTGATGCTGATACCCAGCACAAACAGACATCAGTGGCAAAGTTTTAAGTAACTGAAGCTTGTATTGCAAAATGAAATAGAGTCAGAAAAGCCTGCTATCATGCATCTGTTATTTGGTTCAATGTGTCTAACATCTGGAACATTAAACTGCTCTTCTGATTTTTGTGAAATTTTTGTAAAATTAGATTTCTTGTGAGTTTTTTTAAGATCTCTGAGGGAACATTTGCAGTCTTGGCAGTTTCTGCTATCTCAGCTCTAATAATGCCCATATTTTGAGAGACAAAATGTACATTGATCATGCCATGGATTCCTGTTTCACCAGATGCATTGTTTCAGGCCTTTGTGATTTCATACTGGATTTCATCTCTTCTGAAGAGAAAAGAGAGACATTCAAGAGAGGTTCAAGAACATTTTTCCCATGAACATATTCGTCTAAAATATGATTAAAAGAGCCTACTAGGAAAAAAGTACAGTATTTTGCTTTCAAAAATTAGCATGTGTTACAACTAAGTCAAAATTGATTTTTTTTGTATGCCCAGTTTATTAGATGGTTCTAAGGATTTTATTTTTGTGCTCACTGAGATAGTAAAGTAATTCTCACTTAATTGCTCCCTTTCTTACAAAGATATTTGGAATTAGAGCTTTAAGAATTTTCCTAATGATCCTGAGCTGCTTTTTTTCTCTCTGGTCTAAAGGCTTTGGAGAGCAGAGATGAATGAAGATGTTGGGGTGAGCAGAAAGAAACTCTAATGATTCTTTCTTGCATTCAGAAAAATCAGATATTTGGACTGTGTTTGCAGAAATGAAGGAGGAAAATTATAATGTTACTCTATTCACCCAGAACCAATGGAAATCTGCCTTGCAACTCTCATATAGAAAATAACCAGTCTGTCAACAAAGCCCTACTTACTGAAATCCTTATTTTGTGCTCCACATTGGCTTTTATATGAAAGTGTTGACTGACAGGCTTATTTAGTGTTACTTTAGGAGTTTTCTGGAAGGAAATAACTTGCCTGAATCACTTCTAAAAATTAACTACATATAAGCCAACAACATCCAGTGGCAACACTGGCTTAGCAGTGCTGCTCTGAATCACACGGCTACAGAGATCACACTGAACCTTCCTGAACTCAGCATTAGGATATTAAGCAAAGGAAGGGAGACAGTAGGAGCAGAAAAATGCATATATATTGCACGTGAAAAAATGCTCTCTCTCCGCTTCCTTTCCCTTCCCTTCCTCACACATACTTTGGCATTTATCTACCATGACAAGCACCATTTCTCCTTTAAAAGAATGCATAAATGAGTTATGAATATTTGATCCTTTTTTAAACAAATATTTTGGCTTGACAAGTCACAGCAGATAAGACTACCCAGGATGGTAGCCAGCTGCTCTGGAGGAGGGAGCGTAGGTAGAGCTGGAGTTGGTGTTAGAGGCATCACCTTTCCAGACTGCATGCAGGCTGGTGCTAAGGCAGGACAGCGGCCACAGAAAAGCCCCTTTGTTGCAGTCTGGTTTTGCACAGGCTACTCTAAAGCTGTTAGTGATTCTGTAGATTGATGCCCGAGGACAAATTCTGCCATGCGGAATTCTGCTCTGCAAGCCTGAGAGACCCTGCTGACTTTGGTGGAAATAGTCATGGTTTATAGTCAAACACCTCTGTGTGTCCATCCTTCCAGGATCGTAGCTTAACCAGTGCACTACTTTCTCCCTTAGGGCTTCTAGGAGGTTTTTCTCTGTGTTACTGGGCAGATTATCTGACCGTAGTCAATGCTGATTATCTATCTGCTTTATAGAGAACTTACCAGCCTCACACTGCAGTGAAATTACTAAATTAAACCAATAAAAGGCTTTCTGGATACCCATTTATGGGTTAGTTCACATTTTGTTTCAGGCTTGACTTGAAAGGATATTGTAATTTGCATAAATGCTTCCCAGGCTTTGTACTGGGCTGATAAGTTGAACCAGTGACAAATAAACAGGTTTTTAAAAAATACTTGTATCTGTTTTGCACAGAGGTTGGGAGCATGTGAAAGCACTATCTGAAATTCAGCAACTCTAGATACTCATACGTGAACTTAGCGAAAGTGTCTTTTTCTCTTTAAAACTCATTTTAAGTATATTTCTAATGGGATAATATGGGTGGCCTTGGAGGATCTTTTTGTTTGTCACAGAATTTCAATTGAAAATAGTCTATTTTGGGAAAAATCTCCGGGTGAAAAAAAAAAAAAACAAAATAAAACTGTACTCACTATATCACTTTTTCTACAGTTGTTACTATGGAAGATTTAAAAAGAACAATAACCCTATTTTCTAAGCTTCTGCATCACTTGTCTTTCATCCAAAGATAAAGGGTTAGCTTTAGTTTTCTTGGAGAGTAAAAAACTAAAAATGTTAAATTAGATGAAACTACATGAAACTAAGGGCATTCAATTCTGCTTTGTTATACATTTGCATCATGGAAATATTATGCAAGATTCATTAATGCAGTGTGTTTTTTATTTCAGAAGAATTTCCATTTGGTCCAGAAGGAAAAAAAGTTATTGGCTGTGGAAATCTTTTTATTGAGGTGACTCCTTTCCTATGTGGGCTTTTTTTTTTTTTTCCATTTTTTTTATTTTATTATTATAACTTTAAACTGAGCAACAATCTGAACATTAGGCAAAACTGAAATTTACTGGTAAGCACAAGAATGAGGAACAATTTAATCACTGCATTAAAAATCTTGTCTGGGACAATCTATGATTTCCACCTAAGCCACCATCAAGAGATTCATATTAATCCAGTTTCCAAATATTGGGACCCTCTTGTACTTTTCAGCCTTTAAGGTGTGCATTAGCAAGATGGCCCTGATAGCTTCAGGTTACTGGTGGAGCCTTCCTGGATGTCACCTCACTGGTGCAGTAACATACAGACGCATTCCTGCATCAGCAAAGGGATGACATAGTGAGGTCGAAGGCCTACATTCCTTGGTGTTGATAATTCAATACAGCAGTGTTATAGTTATCATATCTACTTTTTTTACGTAAGTATCAACAGCAATTATATGCTGGACAAAACACACTGAAGGGTGCCAAGCACTCTAAAATACTGCAAAATTCATTGCTGCTCACATACAGATTTGAGAACATCAGGACTAGAAATCAGTTGTTCTGAAATACAAAAAAACTGCAGGCCACAAACAGTAGAAATGTCACAGAAATATGCTTTCCCTCTGCATTGTTTGGGGGTGCTTGTGGAAGAATGGTGGGATTGGTGGGAGAATGTGCTTTTTTGAATATATAGTATACATTCTTTTCTATTAAGCTTCCACAGATGAAAGTGCTCACAGTAATGCGCCCTTGTGACATTCTGTTTGACAATATTACTCCTTCTTCAAAAAAGAGAGAGGGAGAAGCTGTAGCTTTAAATTGTATGAGCATGGGAAAATCAGACATGGTAATAAAAGTGGATGTTTGAGTGTGTCAGATAAAATTTATTAGATAGGGGTCCGGCTCAGTGCATTCCTATGCAAAATTCTTGGTAAGCTGCCAGAAAGTGAACTCTGAGCATTAGCACAGTAGAAAATATTTATAATAGTGTAAGGCTGCTGGCTGTGATACGTTTCTGCACTTTTAAAATCGCTTGCCACAAATTCAGAGATGTCAATAGAGGTCAAACTGTAGGGAACTACATAACTTAATGAATCAACGATACGCTTACCAGACAAAAAGCATTACTATTGTGGAAAAAATGAATTAGTAACATGTGAAAATAATTTCTGAGCTGCAGCAACACATACAGTAGCAATCACGGTTAAGCTTCTAGACTTCTACAATCTAATTGCTTTCCCAGTAAAGCCAAGCACAATAGATTTCTTTTGTGCTCTTTTTTTTTTTTTTGAGCATTATCAGCAATATGAATGACTGTGTGAAGACATTCTTCTGCACACCTCAGCAATGGCTTCACTTACTACTGCTGGCTCACATTTTATTGAAATTGCCCCTATGAGAAGGACTGTTAAATAATTTTCAAATATATCCCATTACTTCTACTTTAGAAAGATACGGACTTTGTTATCAGTGATAAGTTCTATTTGCACTAAATAGGGCTACATTGAGGTCAAATTTTTTATTTCTTTTGAATTTTAGTCCAAATTATGATAGTTAATACCTTTTCAATAAATTTTTAAAACTGTCCCATTTGAAGGAAACACCTTTTCCTTTGCACACAACATTGGTGCAAAGCGCTGCCTTGAACAGCATTTCCCTACAATTGCTCTTCTCTCCTTACTATGATATGCTTTTGCATGTAGCACTTGTGGGTTTTTTGCTTGAAATCTAAGGAGAAAAAAACCTGCCCAAAGCTGCTTTGTTTTGCCAGTGGGGTCCATATGCCTTTGGACTCAATGAATCCCATGGGGTCACAACAGACTGTAGGTACAGCAGCACAAATTGTCAATAACTGAATTACACTTACTCCAACGATGCAAGTAGAAGGTTGACCTGACATCTACTGAATCTTAAATAATATTCCTCTTAAAGACAAAATTATGCATCAACCACCTCAGAACTACCCAAGGCTTTAAGTACTATTTCCTATTACGTATTTTTTGAACTATAATTCTTCAGACAAAATAGCAAAATAACTTGTTTATCTGAGGTTTTCACAGCATTTGATCCTTGAAAGTTTGTCTTTTAATGACAGAAAAAGGCAAGACCATAAAGCCATTTTCAGAGTGGAATGTTTTGCTTTTCTTTGATTGCTGATTTTCTGTGAATTCATGCTTCTTTTGTGTTATGGAGATGCTCACAGCAATCTTCTCCTTTTATTTTTATATTTAGTAGCACACTAAAATTTTCCCAGCATCAATCCCAGCTTCCATAAAGTATTTCTCTCAGTCAGCCTAACAACTCTTTGATGAATTTAGGATCATCACAATTTCACATTTATGCAGGTCCAGGAATTTAAGAAAATATATAGCAAACTCTCAATTAAAACTCACATACTCATGTCCTAGCAACTTCAGAAATATGCAGGCTAAACACAAGCTAAAGGCCACATTCCACATCTGGTACTCAAATTTTAGAAAAAAGATGTAAGTTTTTGCTGAGATTGAAAGGACCATCCAAAAATAGAATGTGGAGGTATGTATAAATAGAGAAACTGGGCTGAATGATAAATCAACTACTCTCCTCCTGTACTTTACTAAGTCAATATTAATACTCCAAATGAAAAATGAAGCTATAATACATCAAGTTCTTAAAAAATAATGTCATTGATGGAATGGAACTCACATCTAACACTGCCAGACTTTTCTGTACTGTAAAGTGTTGCAAAGGTATTTTCTTCCTGCATTTTAGCAGTAGCATATCTTTGTTAATCAAGTATACATGGTTCCATAAGCTGATTCAGGAATAATTTGCCAGGAACAAACATACATGTAAGTTAACCATTCACGTGTTGGCTGCTCTGACATAGATGGTGCACATGATTCCTGGCAAACAAAGAATAAAATGTGTTAGCTGAAGTTTAAGCTAACATATCTTATTTCATAGTATTAGCAAGAAAACAGCATTCATTTGGACTGTTAACAGTAATTCTCTCCTCCAAAACAGCTCATTAAATGTATTCAAACCATGACTTGGACACAATAAGCAAAAAATCTAGAAGAAACCACACTTCTGTCTTGAGGACTATCATACATGTCTATCTTCTTTTTCCTCTTCCCATTTGCAAAGCTGCAGGTAGCCTGTGTTATGCCCTCCTTAGAGAGAATATTGTTCTCATTAGACAGCTACTTTAGAGTTTAAAAACTCAAAATAATGTTCTCAAGATAGTCACAGACGTGGTAAAATTTGCTCATCTTACAGAAGAATTTTCCTTCCAAAGTGCAGGCAAAAAGCATTGTATAGAAATTGCAGCCGCACGGGTATTCATGTCACAAAGGTCTCAGCTTGAATTTGATTAAGTATCTACTACATAGGCAGAGGTACAATTTGGATAGGCTGAATTAGAGAATTTGCTGTTACATCTCCATAGCCATGACTCTCTGTGCTAGGAAATAGTTAATCTTTTATTACAGTGGATAGCCTTGTGGGATTGCTTTAGTTATTCATTATAGAAATCAAAGTAAATTCTACAGGATTGTGCAGTTTGGCTCATCCAATTGGAAAAACCCTAATGATCAAAAAAGCATGTGTTCTTACTCAGATATGTTTTATGACATGGCTGTAAAATATACCTACCACAGCTTTTCATTGTTTCACAGACAATAAGAAAAGTCATTTTCAGGTTTCCATTGTTCTGTAGCTGAAGCCATGAATATTCCCTTGGTCACTGACATGAGTGACAACTATATTTACGTCTACTGAAGAGTCATGATTAATTACTAAGTTTCATCAATCAAGGTTATTCCTTAAACCTATAGAAATTATAACATTACATTTGAGACATGATTCCAAAGAGTATGTCAGCTTTTCAATCATAAACAATGTCTGAGAATTTATAACTTGGCAGAAAGGCCTTTTTGAGCTAAATCTTAACATGTATGCTAGTAGTCCAGAAATAATTTACTTTTTGAGATCTGCCAGCCTTATTCAGACAAGGTAGTGCTTCAGCTGTACAAGAAGTTCCATTCACTTCAATGGAAATAACCAGGCAGGAGAGAGATCCTGGATGATTTAAGAATTTAATTTCAGCAATTTAACTATATTCTTCTCAGAAAATAAGCCTGGTACAGAAAAAAAGGCATGTTTTCCTTTTTGAAAATATTTTTTAAAGAAACTTACTACAGAAATAGCAAATGCTGAAATTTCAGTACTACTGAAATCTAAAGTAGTTTTCATCTTGAATCCCATTAGTTCAGATCTGTATTTGAAAGCATGTAGTTACCTTTTGGTAGTCATTTTATATACTGAGCTGTATCTTTGTATGAATTTATTGTAATTGCATTTGAGTGGGAGATTGGTAATAATTAAAAAGGTTCATTCCTATTACGAGTGAAAGGATAGAGATTTTATAGAACTCAGTGGAATTATAGGCATACTGCTCCTCACAAGAATGACTGTAGGAAGGGAGAGAATCTAAGGATTGAATAGCTTGTCTTAAATTCCCAGGTCTTTGACTGCAGTAATTCAATTAAAAAATCCTGAATTTTCATTGCCAGTGTTTATCATCTGGTCAGGTGAGCTGTCCATCTTTTATTAAAGCAAAAAAATCCAGACCTCTCTGGACACCATCTGCTTCTTGTTTTTTTGGAACTTCCTTATATTTCTTCTCTCTGCCGACATTTCCAAACTCTATTTTCCCAGTCAATCCCCAGAGTATGCGCTGAACTCACATTAAATTTTGAGCTGCCACTTGGCATCCTAATTAAAGAGCAAGCCTTAACATATGCTTTGAATATTGCTACAGCTCATCAGCTGTCAAATAGCTGCCATGATGCCCCAGTCTCTCTAGTGATTATTCATTGTATTAAAAGTTTTTAAGGAGAGGAACTGTTTAAAAACAGTTATAACTAAATGATAAATATCTGAAAAGATTTGAATTACCAGTTTCTGGGTGCCAGTAATGATCCATTATTTAGAGTGCGTCTGAAATACATGCTGGAGAAGGGAAGAGGGAATATTATAAATTAGAGATTACAGAAAAGAGAGATGTGGCTTGTTGGCAGGTAGTCTTCCATTTACAAGCATGTAAGTGAACTAGAGTATAAAACCTTATAAAGAAATAAGTGAATAGCCTTTTCTGAAAAAAGAAGAGTCTGCAACCTGTTGAGAACAAAAGTCTGCTAAAACATAACTCAGCTGCCAACAGCCCAAGCTGTAGAAACTCAGGTCATACACAAGGTCTCACCTCACCCTGCAAAAGAGATCAGACTGTGGCTCTCTGAGCTATCTATGTGGTTCCAATCACATCTGCTCTGCCCAGGGCCAGCATCCACAGAACCAGCCACCTCTCCCAGGCTGCACAGATCAGATGTGTCTGCCCTGCTGTCTACACATGTTTCCATATCTGCACGGTGCCTCCAAATTTTTTCCTTTTCATTGTGCAAACAATGTGTGCTTTTCAAGGGTTCTTGATATTGTATAGTTTCAGAGAGTTGCCACGTTTAAGTTGACATTTAAGAACTGTTCTGTTGCACCATAAGTAACATAATGCAGTCTAGTAGACTTGGTCAAAATGGAAGTACCCTGCTCTTTTGTTTCACTTCTTGTTTTCCAGTGGTCTGGGATGTGATTGGGTCATCTCAGTGCTTTTTTTTTTATTGCTATGGGGGTTTTATTTTTGTATTGTATTGTTTTATGTATCCTTGTCTTATTTTTTATGATTCAAGCATTGCTCCTTTCACATTTACAAGTACTAGCACAAAAGGTAACAGCTATGGCGCTGCCAGAATAATTGTCTTTTCTAGTTCAGGTGTTGATCCTGTTGTTTGATCCATACGAGTGGTAAAACTTGCCTGTGCTGAGGCATTTGCAGAAAGGGAAGCCTGGAAACATGGCATATCCTGGTTAACAATTTGCTGTAAAATTAGTGTTCTGCACTTTTTTCTTTTTAGTTTGCTTGGTTTTAAGTAGATGATAAATATAGAGTAAATGCACAAGCTAAAATATACAGATTGATATGTGATCATATGGCTTTCTATGCTGGGAGACTGCAAATTCCAGGGCTTTCCAGGATGGAAACAATGCAGAAGTCTGCAGTGCCCATGTCTCTCATGTTTAATGATGAATTAACTCCAGAACTTCAAGGTGGTTTGGAACACATTTTCTTTTCCACTGTAATGTTTCATGAAGTGTGAGTTGTTGCAAATTTTTTTTTATTTTTTTTTTTCTGCAGATGTTGCTGGCAGAGCTGTACCACGTTTGATTTTTGATATGGTAGAGGTGAGGGAAAAGGAACGTGGAACTGAAATAGGTCAGTTCTCCCTGACACTATTCTCACTGACAGAGTTGCAAAATGTTTTCAAGACAATATTGCAGACCCACTTTGAATGTTTACAGTATTTTAACATACATAGAATCATAGAATAGTTAGGGTTGGAAAGGACCTTAAGACCATCTAGTTCCAACCCCCTGCCATGGGCAGGGACGTTTCACCCTAGAGTATGTTGCTCAAGGCTCTGTCCAACCTGGTCATCAGCATTGCCAGAGATGGAGCATTTACCACTTCTTTGGGCAACATATTCCAGTGCCTCACCACCTTCACATCTTGGCCCCTCTGCTCTAATAATTCTTTGAAAGCCTGTGGCTCTGAAAAGAACAGACATGAGTAACAAGTCATGAAGTGTAGAGTACCTTATTGTTACTCCAGTCAGCACTTTCACTTTTTTTCATGTCTTTATTACATATATATGGTATATGGCAATTCCTGTGATATGGCACAGTAGCACCTCTTGCTTGCTCTGCTGCACACCAGTGAGGGCAGCATGCATTACTACCGGCTTCCTAATACTGCTGGAGCTATGGCTCTGCTCATGGCAAGGAAAATAGAAATCCCCAAGAAAGCAAGGCAAGAGAAACCAGCTTATTGCTAGCAGCTAACCCTAGATTCTGAGAAGGCATTGATGTGACAATTAATCTCACCTAATTTTAGAGTTGGGATTCAGCTTTAATTTAAAACACTTGCATCTCAGTGTCTACACATGAACCTGAGCTCCCTTTATTGTCAGTGGACTCCCAGAGCAGCCTGGAGTCCCACCAGTAGGTGGGAGTGGGATTCAGTTGCCTTATCGTCAGCATATTTTGCTACCTCAGATGCCCTCAGGGGTCTTGTGTGGCCACCAGCTAGTGCTCTGGAAGGGGCTACTGAAGAGTTAAGTCACCCACAGGTCCTGTATGAACCAGTTCTGAGGAAGCCTCAGAGATCTGCACTGGAGACAAGAAAGCGTGCTCTTTGGTGCTGAAAACGGCCTTAGAAGCTTACGCTGAGGTGGACATTACTGAAATTCACATGCCTGAGCTACATGTTGAGATTCCTGTGAGAAAATGTAAAGAAATCAGCACTTCTCAAGGATAGTTCTAAGCTTATTTAGGGTTTATCTTAAAAAGATTTTACAAAGGAGTATGAAAGGATCCATGTGCCTAGTACCACATTAAGTGTCCAGAGGTCAGAAAACGTGTATGAGACTGGTAGTTATGACAGAGAGCCTACAACAGACAAGGAACCTTTGTCCAGCTGCCAGAGGCCTGGGAGGTTGACCTTAAGCATCTCAGTTACCTCTAGGTATCTCTGTCTTGGCACTGAGTCTTCATTTCTCCTCTGACTAGCTGAGCTGTAACTCCTCCACTGTCTAAACAGCTACAGATAGGTGGGAGGAATTCTGTTGTGTCTGGGGCTCTAAGAGTAAGTGAATTGTCCTTCCTTGTTCCTGGCATCCTGTTCGCTCATGGAGGCTCCCAAACCCATTAAACTGGCATGGGTTATGGAAGCAAACACTCAGTTTGCGGAGACCCACCATGCCTGTGGCGCAACTCTGCCTTCTTTCATGTCACTTTTCAGTCTGTGCCATTGCTCAAGAAGCAATCTTCTGGAGACTAAACTCCAGCTGGCAGCTTCCACTGGCTTTCCAGACAGTAAGGCAAAATGCTGGAGAAACTGAGAGTGGAAACCCAGACCTACTTCAACAGCTTCTCTGCGGCAAATCATATTTCAAGGAGCTTAGTTGTATGTTAAGGAATGGACTGAAAAGTAGGCTTAAATGGGAATGCAATTTTGCCGTTAGCTACAATGTAGCTAAACTCAGGAATAATGTGGAGGAAATTTCATTCACAGGTACATTATACCATACAGAAAAATATAGTAAATTTTAGCTGTTGTAGGAGAATTCTAGCAATAAGGAAACAATGAAATAAATTAATGGGAATGAGACTGCAATCTAGTCATAATATAAAAGCAAATGATGTTTATTTCAGAAAAAATTTGCTACTTAATAATTCAAAGTAGAAGAAAATAAAATATTGAGAGTAAAAAATGCATAAAATAATAAATATGAATTGGGGGGATTGGGTAAAAGTATGCTAACATATTAAAAATATAGATTGTTTCAGTCCCACTGAGTGATATTGATTATATTCTTACTGTAATTCAAGCTTCACTAGCTTTATGCTAATATGTGAATTTTTGATAAAGAGATTTGTTCATCAGAAACCAGAGTGATATTATAAAGGCTCCACATACTACTCAATCACTTCCCCTGGACGGCCTGTTCCAATGTTTGACAATCCTTTCTGTGAAGAAATTTTTCCTAACATCCAATCAATGTATATAAATACCTGAAGACGAAGGAGCCAGGCCCATCTCACTAGTGACCAGTAACCAGACAAGAGGCAATGGGCATAAACTGAAACACTTTTTTCCTGTGAGCGCGATAAAACCATGGGATAGATTGCCCAAAGAGGTAGTGGAGTCTCTGTCCCTGAAGTTATTCCACAGTATCTGGACATCAGCCTGGTCAACTTGCTCTAGCTTGTCCTTCTTAAGCAGGGAATTTGGCCTAGATGATCTTAGATGCTTCCTTCCAAACTCTCCCATTTTGCAATTCTGTAATTTCTCACGTCTCACTGATCGCACTTAGCCCCATCAAATACAGAATGTGTGGATGGCAGCCCTAGCACCCACTGCTGACATGATAGCTCAGGTTAGAGCATTGCCCCAGGCCTGGAGCCATTGCTCTGGCATGCCTAAGCAGATCTTCCTAGAGTATCCTTCTTACATTTGCAAACTGGTTTGGTCCATGGTCCACTTGGTGGCACAGGCACTTGGCAGAAATGCAAGCACCAGGGTTCCTGGGAAGGACAGATCCTGGTGTCCCACACTGTCCAGCCAGAGGAGACAGAGGTCTCCTTGCAGAAAGGGTGCTGCTACTGGGTAAGAAACTCATTTCCAGCTAAAATCTGTAAGCTCCTTGGTCAAAGACATCAACTTTATTCTATATTTGAGCCATACCTTCCTAGAGTATGCCCTACCTGGTCCAAGTCAAACACTCCCTCATTCTATTGTCAGTACAAATGCAAACAACAAGCTGCGTCTGAAAACTAAACAATGGCAGGAAAGCAAAGAAAGAGAAAGAAGCCAAAACCCATACAGCCCTTAATTTGCTACCAGTTTCTTAAGCAGCAAACCGTCAGTAGTACCAGTCAGCAATAAGAATGGTACAAACACCACATTAGGTATAATAGAGACACATGTTTAGTGATTGAAAGGCTCTGACTCAATGGGGAAGTATTTCTTGTGACATTATACACCATTGTAAATCAAGGTAAGTTTTGGGGACATCCCATAAACAACCCAGTTCTTTTCAGACTCAGTCGCTCCTAGCTTTTCTAAAAGCTCCAGATTGAGCCAAGCTGTCTAAATCCTATTAAAGTAGGTAAATTCACATAAAAAGGAATGTTCCTTGGACTACAATAAGGTTTCCTACTAATTTTCCTTTGATTATATTACAGATGACAGTTTATAATAGAACTGCAGACTATGGTAACACGGAAAAATACATAAAATTTAACATTTATGTATTTTCAGCTCCTTGTCAGACATCAGAGGGATTTAAAAAATTAAGCTTGGAATTTACAGGCTGACACAATCACATGTGCGGTAATAAGAATAACATAAATATCAAATGTAATCTTCTCCATCCCATCCTTCCCCCACTCTTGAGAAGAAGCAACATTGGAGAAGTATTAAAAAATAACTTGGACTCCTAAGGTGAAGATGATAATAAATACAAAAAGCCACAGGGAAACAATTTCTCTCATTGTGTGAGGAGACTCAGTCAGTAAATTGTCCATGTGCAACAGAATAACTCTTTCTGAAAAACCTGTGCATGGTGTACTACTGCACTTTTTTTTCTTTCTTTTTTTTTCCCTATGAGAAGCTTTAAAAAGCTTTTAGAAGAACTCGGTTGCCCTTAAAGAGCCGCAAAATGTTTAAAACCCATATTTGACCTGGGAATTTTTCTATGAATCACTCATTAAAAACTGTGGGCATAATCACTCAAGTATTTCTGCATAGGAGCAATAGGTGATTCATACAATGAGTTTCCCTGAGAAGAGTCACATTAGTAAAGTGATTCTTTTGCAAAGGAGTGTGAAAGACTGCGCCCAGTAACTGAATCACTGTTTTCCATAGCAATTTCAGTGGCACAGGCAGTATCACTGCATGGAGAATATGAATATTTCTATGGCGTCAGTTCCTTCTCCTTTACACTTGCAACACACAGCCCCTTTGTATCTTTACTTTTTGGTAAAGGGTGTAGTACTGTTTCCCTATATAATATTTTTTCCATGGTTCAAAACACAAATAAAGGCATTAAAAATTCTCTCTGAGGTTAAGATTTAAAAAAAAAATAATCATATATATTCAGAATAATTTAATATATTGTATAGCTGGAGGGTAATAAAACAGCTTGCCTTGTGCTATAGTAACAGACACTTTACTTGTGTAAAGGACAGCGTAATAAGAGAGTATATGAACAGTAGTTAGCATTAGCAGATTCTCAAGCTTAGGACTACAATGCATGGGTGAACATTAGGCTTTGATAAATATGGAGTTAAAATGTCTTATCAGACTCCCTGTAAACATAATTTTTGAGAGAAATAGAATTACCAAGAAATACAGGTAAGCCTGGAAGAAAAGGTCTCTTCTTCTGATGAATTTCCCTTGATGTTCTAACCGCAATGCAAAGGGAATGAGATTACAATTTTTTAGGTAATAGAGATGAACTTTTTCAGCACATCGGTAGCTAATTCTGAACTGTATCTTTAAACATCAGGTTGGGAAAAGTTTGCCCCATCCAAGACTAGTCTCTTCGTTAAAATCTTGTAGACTCTTTCTGCCCCTGGAGAGTTTCTGGGAGTAAGAAAGAAGTTGGAATATGAAAAAAAAAAAAAAAAAAAAGAAAGAGAAAAGGAAGCCACCCACATTCAAAGTGCAATCCAGACAATGAGGAGCCTGATGATGATGTAGTTAACACTGCAGACAGGGAACTTAGTTTGAAATATGTTTGGTTCGTGCAAAAAAACCTTCACAGGTATGAGAGCAGCTTTAGACTCCAAGATACGAGCTCTCTAAAAAACATTAGAAACATTAAGCAATAGGGTTATGTGAATTCAGCTGAAGCTCTGCCTCCTGCTGGGGAAGAAAACCTCTATCCCTTTTACTTAAAGGGGATGACTGAGGTTCCCCAAATTCCTCAGTACTGAATACAAATCAAGAAAAACTTAGAAGAAAAGTTTAATTTACCACTGAATCCCTGAAAAATCTGAGAACAGTGTGAAATTGTACAGGGACTGAGCCAACGGAGAGAGTATACAAAAGACTCCTGGCACTGGATTTGAAAGATTAGGAGGCAAGTGTCTGGTCAAGAAGGGGTGCAGTACAAGAAATGGAAATGCTACAGAAAAAGCAGAATGAGAGTTTGAATCCTTATGGCACTTTCTCAAGATTTGACTGGATGATGGCTCCCACATTAAAAAATATAATAAAGCCAAAGACAATAACTGAATTAGTTGTTTGTCTGTAGTGCCAGGATGCTGCTCCTTTCAATGCCACAATACTGCTAAACTTGGCTAGTGTCACCTTAATGGGGCAAAAAAAGGACCCCTCTGTCCTGCACCACGGTAGGAATGTCGAAGCCATTCTTGTGGCAGAAGGCAAGCAGGCTTCTTTTTCCTTGGGGTTGGGTAAGGACAAGGATGGGAATGTGTAAGGTTGAGAAAACACTTAGAGGTGTGTGAGCAACATCTTCTTAGCCTGATACTGCCGCTGAACCTGTGAACCAGGCAGAGGTTCAAAAGGAAAAGCCCCTTGACACAACACATAGCCTATGTGTTCCATCAGTGAAAGGTGGACAAGGATGAGATGGTTCAGGCAAGGCTGGTTGTTTTGTCTGTGAAACTGAATGCAAAGAAGACGCCATGAATATACCATATTCAGACTATTGCTTGGTCTGAAGAACTTTCTGTCCACTGACAATGTAAATGTTGTCTGAACAGACTGTTTAGTGTTAAGAGGATTACACATCTGAAGTAAGCAAAATAAAATTCATGTTTTCTAAATGCTCTTAGTTTTTTTGCCAGAGGGTAGTGAAAAGAGGAGGAGGAAAAATGATGGGTTAATTTCTTGCCATTGTGAGAATCAAGCACATAATAGACTATACCATCTTATTTTGCTCTGAAAAGGATGCATGATACTGTGAAAGGATATTGAGGTACCCATTTATAAATCTGTGTAGGAAAAGCTTATCTGAACTGTCTTCAAAAGCACAAACTGTGTGGAATATCTGCATTCATTGATGGTTGATCTGGAATGTTTTGTTGATTTTTCTTGCTTACTTTTAGGATGAATACGATTTGTGCTTTCAAACATACGGACATAACAAACCCAGTGCTCTACCTCCTTTAAAACTAAACACACAAACCCCTTGATATTTCCTTAAGCTGGCAAATAAATGCTTGCCAGATTCAGAAATCAGTTCAGGTTTTGACATCATAACTCTGAAAGTCTTGTATAATTTTTTCTTTCGTGATTTGTTTCCAGAAAGACTGCCAGATTAAAACACTGTGCAATTACAATTTCAAATTCTCCATAGAAACCAACTTTTCAGTTGCTATTTAGAAACATTATTACAGAACAGCAATTACAATGCTGCTGAAAATGTCAATAACTCCTTTTCTTCTGCTTAATTTTCAATGACTATGAACAGATAACTTTATTAGTATAGCTAATCTAACATTTTATTATGGTCAGTGAATTACATACACAGTAGAACTACACTAGCTGGATAGCAACCCCATGTCTGCAAATATTCTTGAATTAAAATTACAAAACTTATAAAAGTAAAATCTCTTTACTGATTATGTTACTGTATTGATAATAAATTCCTCGATAAATTATGGATAAGTAAATGCACACACAATAAATAGCTGGTTGACTTTACTATTGAGTGTAAATAGTATAAATTCATGCACCTAGAGTTTGTGTAATGTCATTTACTTTAAAAAAAGTCATACTGCTATTAAGTTTGATTAATTTGACTTTGGTAGAAAAAAAATTAATTATACTGCGTTGACTTCATATTGAAACATACATCTCAGTCACTACAATCTTTTTTGCTTACTACTTATCAACCTAATCCATAATAAGTTAATCTAATGTTGAAATAAAGTTACCAAGATAATCAATCTTTGCCCTCTTTTCAAACCTTCAAACACTTTCAAATTTAATTTTCTAAGGAAAAATATGCTGCAAGATAAAGAAATAGAGAAGCCACAAGTGGATGTCAAAAAGATCCACAAGGATGGTGAACTAGTCCCCTGCTCAATTATTCTGCCATTATGAACTGAGTGCGAACTGATGGTAATTGAAGTGAGAAAGGCACTAAAACACTTTCCAAAGCAACATCTGCAAAGAATCAAAGGAATGAAGATAAAATGACAAGGACATTTAATGACAGGACTGTTCCCCTGCCTGACTTTCTGCTTAAAAAGGTCTGGCCAAATTCCAGTTAGAAATGATCCGAGCACAATGAGTTTACCATTTCTGTGTGATGTGTAACTGGGTTTCACTGAGATATTTGAAGAATGCAGTTAAGTATCTCTTTGAAATCTGGACTGTTCCCAAACTTTCTGGTGCTCATGACACTCTGGGCTGAGCTCTTCTTCCTTCTCATGTTTTTTCCACCCACAAAAATTTTGGGAGGAAGAATCAGTGGTAATGAATGCACATCGGTATTACACCTTATGAGTAAATTGAGAGTACGCAAGACCATCCCAGGGCCCATGACATTCCTTCTCTTCTTCATAGCTCACATTACTCAGTCCTCACCTACTCATACCCTCCCATTATACACCACAGACCCACACCTGCATGAGGCTCACAATTCTGTTACAAGTACAGACTTCCAAGAAAGACAGAAACCCCTTTGAGAGTATGTTCTTCCAATATTTGGCTACTTTCATTGCTAAAAATGCATGCCTTATTTATAATCATTTGATTTGTATTTTATTTGAAGTTTCTCTCTTGGAATTCCAGATTATGACCAATTAATCTATAAATGGACAAATTCTCACATGAATTTGATTTTTCCATATTTTCAGACTTTGGGGTTTCCTTGTAATTGCTCTCTGATGTGGGCAATGAAGTGAACAAGGTATCACACATTGTTAGAATGATAAAACATTGTGAAAAGCCAAATTGACAGAAGCGATGGTGTTCTGTCAATAATAAAAAAAAAGGGCAGATGGAAGAAATCTTTTTATCTTGAATAGATATTAAATTTTGTTTAACAGAATTTTCACATTTAACTAAGAAAATGAATACTGTGATCTTAAATGTAATATAATTTCACAGGCAAAATATTGATTCTTTGCCTGTTATCTGATTACCTAAAATTAGGAATGGAAGATATTCATAATCTTTTGCTGACAGGGAAGGAGCAAACAAAATTGTTTCAAATCATGGGAGAATGGGGAAACCAGACTGTACAAGATGCTAAAGAGATGAGGTGCTTGATCTGCAGTTCCCACACTGCATGGACGTTTTTGCTTGAAAAGGTTTTGGCTTCCTACCAAAGCTGAAAACATTTACAGACTTGCAACTCAGTTTTTCAGTCAACTGTTTAAATTCCTCCTGCCCCTATAGGTATATTTGATGGGAAATTTGTTTTGTCTGAACTACCCTGCCCCCTCCTCAGCTGTCCATTCACAACATTCATAATGTAAATTTTTGATCCATTTTCTGGATTAGTTCTGAATCAGCAGATCTGATTGTTACTGGATGCAATGGAAGGCATAGAATTGAATTTTTACAGCTGTAAATGGTTAATGTTAAATGAAAGATGCAAGACATGTCTCAACAACTCTTTTTTTTTTTTCTGAGTTGTAAGTAAATCAAAAATCAAGAAAATTCACTTGTCTCCAAAATACTTCATTAAACATACTGAAAACACACAGTACATAGGTGACACATAACCTGTCTAGTGTTGGAATCAGTTTGACCTCTGATACTCTTCTCAGTGGAAAGACGAACCAAAGCAAAAGGAAAAAAATGTGCAAGGCTTTAGTTCAGAGTCCTCTGAAGACACTGGGAGATTTACCAGGCTAAAGTGAGAAGAGATTAGATTTTAAACTATTCCATTCCTACCAGTACTTTAGGAAACTGAAGTGTCTTTCCACTTTAAAAAGCCACCTGTCATGTCATGCATAATCAGTATGAGCGGTGAGATTAGCAGAGTTTTTCCACAGTAAATACAGCAATTACTGGCTTCTGGGGAAGGCCAAAAGTATTTGAAATTTTGAGCAAATTCAACAATCACTTCTGAATGAGAAAAGGAGAAAATTTTGGATTAGAATAAACACATTGTGTTTCAGTACTTTTAAATTATCTGGGTTGGATTTTTAGGCTTTTCTTAGCTTTTTGTTTGTTTGGTTTGGTTTGTTTTGGTTTGGTTTTAGTTTATTTGTTTGGGTTTTTTTCTGGCTTTTTTTTTCCTTTTTTTTTTTTTTTTTTCACAAACCGTGAAATGAAATTTAATTTTTCTTCTGAATTATAGAAAACCATCTGTAAGAATAGGCGATGAATGTAATGAAGGTAAAGGGGAACATGAAATGTACCTGCAAATTATGAGAAGAAAAACTTTGAACAAGCAAGAAAGCAGTCTCCAGTTCCAGAAAAGGGCACCAAATCTTAGCTTGTGTAGGTGAGCAGAACCTGGGGACCTTTCTGTCCACTTCTTCCCATTGCTCACAGCGTTTGGCAGGTCCTCTTTCCATGGAATGCCTATTCTATAACAGGAGGAGGCAGTGGTGATGTAGATCAGAGACAGGTACATATTTAGTTCTGCTCCGTGCCACAAACAGCAGAGGTCTGAAACGTGTCTCCCCAGCAGTCCTTGCTATTCTAAGTGTGTAAAGGAATAGTTGAGCCATAAGCAATTATAAAAGATAGACTAAGATAGCAATTGTTTGAAACACAGGCTGCCTTAATAGTCCTGTGAGCTCCTCAAGGAGATAAAAAAGGTATTACAGCAGTCAAAACTTATGTATGAAATAAACACATTTTTCCATATTCACATTCCATATTTCTTCCCCTGAAATTAGCTAGTGTACTGATAAATGAATTTATGCAGTTGATTTCACAAAGGCAGTCTGAATATTGCTACCATCTGTGCACAAAAACTTTTAAAAAGTACAATATCAGAAAAAAAAAAAGCCTACAAACATTCCGAAAATGTGAGTGAGCATTTTAGGCTTTTAAACTCTTTACCATATTAGGTTTTAATTAGAAATTGTTCTAGGGTGAACAGGGTGAATTTCTAAATCTTAAAAGATCAGGCAAAAGAAAAATTACATCAAGTAAATCCCTATAAAAGCAATATCACATCCAGAAGAAACATGTCATTTTGTGTCTTCCAAATACTTTGAGAAGAATAAAATGTGGTTTGGAAAGAAACATGGTATGCTTTGAAATTCCAGCTGAAAAACCAAGGAAGACCTATTTGTTTTCTTTTGTCTTTTCATGCAGCCTTTCTGGATTTTTTTTTTTAGTATCTGTAAGCATTTTTAGACCATCTTGTATGACAGGTTGATTATGCATCGTTATTTTTGTTGCTAGGACAAATGAGATAATCGTAAATGTTTTGTCTGCAACAAGGAAACTGCTATCAATTTCATGTGGGATATGCAATAAAGCCATGGGCAAGTGAAGCCGCGCACGTGATGATTGCCAGATGGAGATTAGCTGCTTTTGGTGGCAATTGACAGAAGAAACAAATCCAAGATTTTGATTGAGAAAAGCAGTTGTTTACAGATTTCTCTTCTGTCAGTGGCAGACTTACTGCAACAGACACCTGAGTGTCTCTGGCTCCTCTCTAAGTGTGACAGGCAGGAGGTAAATCACTAAGTCACACTTAGCTGTCAATGGTTTTGTGCTTTTAAGTCACCAATGGCTCTGAAATTTCAGAGATAATATTGACTTAGGGGGTGATCTGCAGCACTAGAAGTGAGGGGGGAGACACCCTCATCCCTCTGACATCTGGATAGTGATAAGAGAGAAGGAATCCCTGAGGTCAAACTTGGCCCAAAGAATCCCTTCAAACACCTGCATCTTGAAAGGAATTTTCCATCCTTTCAGCTCCCACTTTTCTGCCAAGGAAGTACAATAAACGTAGGAACATGATTCAATGCAATCTTTTCTTAAAGCTGCACACATCTTTCTGTCTCTTTAGTCTTTCCCAGCGGCCAAAAAGCCAAGAGGGAAATACACAGGGTGAGTACGTGGTGATCCTTCCCAGCTTCTGGACATCAATGGCTGGGGGCCTTCCTGCATTAAGGATGCATTTGTACTGTTACAGTTAATAACCGTCAACAGATTTGTTTCTGCTTAATCTTCAGAATTCCTCTTGAATTAGTGTGTATATTTTTTCCTTGACACTATCTGACAGAAACAAAATTTGCGTTGTATTCTGAGCTGTGTGAAAATACTTTTTTAATTTGAAATCCTTATCTTCATATTTCACTCAGCATCCTTAAAGCTCATGTGAAAAAATGGAATATTTTCCTTTACTTCCGTATTCTGCATATCACTTATGATTTTATATTTCTCTTTTGTACCCCTCTTGCTCTTTCACTCTCTAAGCAGAGAAGCACTTTTGCTTAGTTTTTCATCGCTAATAGTAACTCCATAGATACTATCATGCCTGTGGAATTTTCCATTATCTTTTCCAGTTGTCCTATATCTTTTTGGGCAGTGATCAGGGTGAGATGACATCGTAAATCAACAAGATGGCATAATACTTTTTTTTAATTTATCAGTTTATTTCTTAATCATTCCTAACACACTGCTTAACATTTTTTCCCCACCATCACTGATCACTGAGTTAGTGTTTTTCAGGAAACAGCCACACGGACTTCAAGTATTTATTCCTTTGAGGAAATAATTTTGGCCCAATGACTGCCTATTTGTGACTAAAGATGTTCTGCTCTGTGTGCCTCCTGAGAGACCTAGATGCCCTCCTTAGGACAATTTCCTTTGCTAATGTCTGCGCGCATGAGAAGGTAAAATATAAAGCCAGCAATAACAACAAAAAAAGGTAGAAGTTTAAGTTCTGCCTAAGTTTTTTAAAGGTGATAAGCCCACTTATCTTTCAGTTAACTGCTAATTATATTGTAGACCAAATGGGGCAGAGAAACTGCTTTTTCTTACACTTTAAACATTGGGTTAAAAGATGCAAATTATGTGACATGCTACCTATACACATCCTACTTCTTATTGAATAAAAAGTAGACATTTGAGAATCAAAAGGAAATTGTTTTAGCACATTCTGGTCTTCTTGAAAGAGTGTGTTTTAAATAGAGCAGGTAATCAGATCATTATGTGGTGGAAATGGATGAGGAAAATGAGGACTAAATGATCCACTTCTAAGTGTGTAAGAGACCAAAAATGACAAAATTTTTCATTAATGTGGCACCTGGCTATATTTTTCCCATTTGTCACTTATTTACTTCTGCAATGAGCTCCTGTTAGGGGAGCGGGGAAAGACTGAAATCTGCTAGCAGGGATAGGGCATCTGGATCACAATAAACCAGCTGTGTCGGTCTGTACCTGCACTGCCTTAAACTGGCAGGCAGTGGTTTATCAAAGTAACAGGAACTGTACCTGCAGTGCAATGGCAATAGCTATAATAATTTTTCTAACGCAGAAACTCATTAAAAAAACACCTCAAGGAAAGTGTGCATCCATTTTGCTTCATTTCCTAAATAGCAGTGTTTACTAAGGTAGTAAAAACGGATGTAAAACATGATTTGATCCATATTAATGATGAGTTCTTGGATAGTACATTAGTAGTATCTTATCTAAGTGATAACTGTAATTAGAAAACAGATCCCAAGGTAATTTCTGCCCAAAATCACAGTGTGCACTGCCATAGGAAAAAACTGCTCAGCTCATCTGTTTCAGACCAAACTAGAACCAAAGTGCTTTATTGATTTATAAATGTGTCGTAGTTTGAGGGGGGGGGGGGGGGGGGGGGGGGGGGGGGGGGGGGGGGGGGGGGGGGGGGGGGGGGGGGGGGG